>CM038141.1:174249231-174488636 GCA_021437245.1 Aegilops speltoides | reverse complement strand
CCCGCACTTCCTTATCTCCTCCTTCCTTCACTGTTCCCCTTTCTCCCATCCGCCATGGAGAAAGGGAACCCTGGTCCTTCATCGGTGGCGGCGAGGGTCGCCGCCAGATAGTGCATCCCTCCCCATCCTGCGCCCGTGGTGGCGGAGCCAGCCACAAGGGGAAGAGGGAGGGGGCGTGGTCGTGGACGAGGTCGAGGGCGAGGTCGAGGCGCCCGGAAGAGGCGGGCGGGCGGCGCGTCGGCCGCCTCCGCCGGCGGTTCTCTCCGGCGGTCCACACAGGGACGACTTTGCGAAGTTCTTCGTCAGTCAGGCTGGCGCTGGCCTCGTCTTCGCTCGCTTCCAGCTCCATTTATGAAGCGATGGAGCTGGACCCGCCGAGACGCTGAGATTGCACATGAGGGGCTGTGGGATCAGCGGCACACGAGTTAGCGTTGTATCCCCAACCCCTAATGTGATGTATCTTGATCGAGGGTGGAAGACGTTTGCCCGCATCCACAGCTGACGGCGGGGTTTACCCTCCATTTTAAGTTAATGGAGGGTGACCTCTCTCCGTCAAGGTCTTCGGGACTCCGCACCCGGCGAGATGCTGCGTGGACAGCTCCTCCAATAGCGAAGACTCCTCAAGCGAGAGGACGAGGAGGAGAGCGACAACGCGACGACGAGGTGGCGGGCCCGACTAGGCGCTACGCCACTCAGGCCACCGGGCGACCCCATCATCCGGTCGCTGCCCCTTGAACTCCCCGGGTCGCCTCCTTGGGCGGTTGGCGAGGGAGGCTGCGGAAGGGGAAGAGGGCTGGCAAGGCCGTCTGTCGGAGTACGAGGGCGTGGTGCCTCGACGACAGGCCGACGCCCTGCCGCCTGCCTCGAAGCTCTGCTTCGGCCGCCATCACAGCCCAGCCCCTGACGGCCCCGGATGTTCTCTTGGTGTCTTCGCACACGAGTTCGCCTAGGCGCCCCTTTTGCCCTTCTCGCCTCCTTGACCTACCTCCTGAAAAGAGTGATAGGAAAAGGATTACGGGCATCTTATCTTTTTAGCTTGTAAGCCTTCGGGCCTTAGCTGCATTTAAAACTTGTAATCCTCTCTTTCATGTTTTTCATCCTTTATGGACTGTACCCGAGTGGGATGTTTTTTTAATGAAAAGGGGAAGCTTGCTATGTTATATCCTTTACTTGATTCCATGCCTTGTATGTTTTTACCCTACGCTTTGAGGGAACTTGCCGGTGCAAGCACACTTGCTGAGTGTGGAACATCAGCAGCCCGCTGGCAGTGCTGCCTCTGGCAAGAAACCTTGTCAGGGCTAGCAGCGCACTTGTATTGTTGAGCGGACTCGAAAAAAAATCAAGGGCGCAACTTAGCCATGAGCCGATTCCTCCGTGCACAGGTTTTTCATACAAGGCATGGTCGTTCAAGGAATATAATTTTGCGTTCCCCAGTCCATAAGAGGATGCATGATGAGGGACGAAAAACTTATCTGATATCGCAGCTCCCGGCAACTCTGGCTTGCCGGGGATGAATCTTGGTACTTGCAGCCCCCAGCAACTCTAGCTTGCCGGGACCCAGGTGCCGGTGTACCTTTCTTCTCTTTCCTTGTCGCTGTTATTTCAGTTATGAAAACAACTTAGTCAATGCCTAAACAAGTTACTTTCATAATATAACTTTGTCCTGGGCAACGCTTGCTACGTTATATCCTTTACTTTGTTACATCCCTTGTATGTTTTTACCCCACGCTTTGAGGGGACTTGTCAAGCAAAGCACACTTGCCGAGTCGGAACATCAACAACTTGTTGCCGTGCTGCCTCGCAAGAAACCTTGTCGGGGCTAGTTGCAGCGCACTTGTATTGTTGAGCGGACTAGAAAAAAATCAAGGGCGCAACTTAGCCACGAGTCGATTCCTCCGCGCACAGGTTTTCCATACAAGGCACGGACGTTCAAGGAATATAACTTAGAAATTTAAAACTTGGTCATGCTCAAACTTTGGCAACTTAGCTTTTCTGTCGCCTGTGTTCCGGCAAGGCCATACTTCTTTGAACGACGCTCGTCCACACCTGCATCCTCTCCTCTCGAAGCTTCGGCGTTAACTTTGGCTATGGTAGCAAGCAAAGCTTGTCAGGTAGCGAGCAGCTCGTATCAGCAGCCTAAAGATGATCTACCTCAAGAGCAGCGTTATCTTGTCAAGAATCGCTCTTGCTCTAGCTCATCATGAGCGAGCACTCGAGGCAATCCGTATACGAGGGGAGAGGGGCCGAGAATGTCGAGCCCCCAGGCGGAAAATGGCCAGGATAAAGGGATTGTTTGGAGAGCTTGAGCTGGTTGATGTATCTGTTTCGAGTTGAACTCGCACGCTTCACACTTGGTTACTTGCGCAGTTGCATCCTGGAGGGCTGTCGTCCAGAAGAAACCTTGCCGGAAGGCTTTTCCGGCAAGCGCTCTTGCGCCAATGTGGTGACCACATATGCCTCTGTGTATCTCTGCCAACAGCTCCTATCCTTCTTCCCAGGAAATGCAGTTCAATTTCACTCCGTTGAATCTTCTTCTGTACAGTATGTCATCGACAAACTGGTACATACTTAATTGCCGGGCTACTTTTTCCGCTTCTTCTTGTTCCTCGGGAAGTTCTCCTGTTTGAAGGAAATGGACGATCTGCTGTGCCCATGTCGGAGCCTGTGGCTCGACGACAAGGACTAAAGGCGCAAATGCTGCTGCGGGAACATCCGCTTCTACGGCAAGAATCAGGGATCCTGCCGGAGCGTGATGCTCCCCGGCAAGCGTGTCGGGACACGGCTCGTCGGGAGCGTCTACTTCAACGAAACAAACCCTAGGGCTTGTCGGAGCAGACTGCTCCTCAGCAATTTCTGTGTTGATCCTGGGGACCTTCTTGGTGGCGGCTTCGGGGAGCTCTACCAGGAAGGAGTCGCCAGTAACCAACTTTCTCTTTTTGCCCTGTCCAGTTGATGGTGTTACGGATGGTTGAGTCAGCTTGAGCACAAAAATTCCTGGTTCCACAGGTAACTTGAGTGAGGCGCATTTTGATAGGCCATCTGCGATGTCATTCTGAGCTCTTGGAACGTGTTCCATCTGCAGGCCGTCAAAATGTTCTTCTAGCTTCCTCACTTCATCAATGTATGCTTCCATCAACAGACTCTGATAGTCTTTGTTAACTTGACGGACGACAAGCTGTGAGTCACCCCTGACAATAAGCTTCTTGATCCCAAGTTCTGCCGCGACACTGAGTCCGCAAGCAAGCCTTCATACTGCAAAGATTGTTTGTTGCTTGCTCCTTGGGAAAGTGCATTTGGACCACGACTTGAGGTGCTCTCCGGTGGGTGCGACAAGTAGTACGCCCGCACCGGCGCCTTGCAGCGAGAAGGCACCGTCAAAGTACATGATCCACTCTTTGCTAGCTTCCTTGACGGGGATGCTCCTCTCCGGAGTTTCTTCATCTGGTGTTGGCGTCCATTCTGCTATGAATTCTGCCAATGCTCGGCTCTGAATAGTTGAAGTACTTTCAAACTTGAGGCCAAAGCTTGACAATTCCAGTGCCCACTCGACGATCCTGCATGTTGCTTCTGGATTCTGCAATATCCTCTTCAGCGGAAAGCGAGTGACAACTGTGATCTCATGCGCTTAAAAGTAGTGGCGCAGCTTCCTCGAGGCCATGAGAAGACCAAAAAGCAACTTCTGCACACCAGAGTACCTTGATCTAGCCCCCTGTAGAAGGGAACTGACAAAGTAAACTAGGCGCTGCACCATCTTCTTCGCTTCTCTCCGCAACTCAGTGACAGTCCATCTTTGCCGAGCTGAACTTGTCGGGAAGCCCCACGCTTGTCGCCGACTCGCTTGCATGATCGTTGGCTCATCATCCGCCTCCCTCTCCAAGAATTAATGCAGCACTAACCACTTGATTGGTTGCCGCCAGATATAGCAGCAACTTCTCTTGTGGCTTAGGTGCGACAAGTGTTGGAGCAGAGGATAGGTATCTCTTCAGTTCCTGCAGCGCAGCCTCCGCTTCCGAGTCCATTTCATTGACCTACCTTTTCAAAATTTTGAAAAATGGCAAGGCGCTACAGCAGACTTAGAGATGAACCTCACCGAGAGCAGCAACATCGCCGCAAGTCTTCGCACATCCTTGACGCGCTTCGGGCTTCGATCTGCTCGATGGCCTTGATCTTGTCGGGTTGGCTTCAATCCCATTGGGACACGAAGAACCCGAGAAGCTTGCCGGAAGGGACTCCAAACACGCACTTCTCGGGGTTCAACTTGAGATTGACCTTGCGCAGATTTGCAAAAGTCTCGTCCAAATCTTGGATCAGAGTCTCTTTGTCCTTGCTCTTGACCACTATGTCATCCATGTAAGCTTCCACATTTCTGTGCAACTGTGGCTCAAAAGCATGACTGACTACTCTTGCAAATGTTGAACCAGCATTCTTTAGTTTGAAAGGCATCCGTACAAAGCAGTACGTGCCACATGGAGTAATGAATGCGGTTTTCTCTTCATCCTCTTCTGCCATGAAGATCTGATGATATCCTGAGTATGCATCAAGGAATGAAAGCAGATCACATCCTGCTGTGGAATCAACAATCTGGTCAATGCGCGGCAAGGGAAATGGATCCTTGGGTCAATACGCTCAGCAGAAGTCAATACCAAGCCTCCACTTCCCATTTGCTTTGCGCACGACTACTGGATTGGCTAACCACGTTGGATGAAGTACTCCTCGGACCAAGTCTGCTGCTTCCAATTTCTTGATCTCTTCAGCAATGAACTCTGACGCTCTCTCGCTTGCTTCCCGACTCTGCTTGACGGGCCGCGTGAGGCAGGCGGCAAGGTGGTGCTCAATTACTTCCTCGAACACCGGGATGTCAGATGGTTGCCATGCAAACACATCGACATTCGCCCGCAGGAAAGCAACGAGCGCGCTTTCCTATTTAGGATCAAGCGTGGCACTGATGGTGAAGGTACCACCAGTGCCGTCCTCCTTGGCGGCCACTTTCTTGGTCTCTGGTGCTGTTGTCTTCGCCTTCTTGCACTTGCCGGTGGAGCTCGATGGTGCGTCCTCGAAGGTAGCGCAACACTCCGGAGAGGTGCGCTTGCCGGAGTGGGCATCAGAGCTGCTCTTGCCGGACTTGGTCTTCTTCTTCCCCCCGGGAGCTTCAGCGGCAAGTGGTTTGCGCTCTGCTGCGGCTCCTTCTTCCCGGTAGATCTTGTCGGTATAGATAAGTGCATCCTTCTTGTCGCCATGGACAGAGATAACACTTATCGGACCAGGCATCTTGAGCACATTGTAGGCGTAATGAGAGGTTGCCATAAACTTGGCAAGCGCTGGACGGCCGAGTATCCCATTGTAGGGCAATGGGAAATCAGCAACATCAAATGTGACTCTTTCTGTCCTGAAATTCAGTTCGCTGCCAAACGTCACTGGCAGTGTGATCTTCCCCTTCGGCTTGCTCCTTCCCGGATTTATTCCTTGAAAGGTACCAGTCTCTTCGAGCTCGCTGTCGGGGATCTGGAGCTTCTTGAGTACTGCGGAGGAGATCAGATTCAGGCTGGCCCCGCCGTCAACCAACATCTTCGTGACCTTGAGGTTGCGGATTGTTGGCGAGACCAACATCGGCAAGCACCCGACCGCAGTGATGCAATCAGGGTGATCATCAACGTCGAAGATGATGGGCGTGCTGGACCACTTCAGGGGCTTGCGCGATTCAACGGACGGTTCTGCTGCGCTCACTTCTCGCACCCATTGTTTGAGTTGGCGGTGTGAGGTGTGCAGAGAAGCACCTCCGTCGACGCACAACACCTCTGTTGCCTTCTGGAACTCCTGCTCGTCAGTCTCATCTTCCTCCATCTCATCATCTTCATCTTCGTCTTCGTCCTTGTCGCGGCCACGGGGAGGTCTGTCTCCTTGCCGCGGCGCCCTCCCCGGGCGGGAAGCTTCTTGCCGGATCCTCCGCCACCTTCCCGCGCCTTCTCCTTGTCGCGACGCTCATATTCAGCTTTCTGTAGCTCTGCCATCTGTTCAACCTTCTTGCATGCTTGGAGGTCATGGCCCTTGGTGTGGTGGATCTTGCAGTACTGCTTGCCGGAGCCGTCCCGCTTGTCGGCGGCCACCACGGCCTCGCTGGAGTCGTCAGCTTTGGCCTTGCCGGTGCCGCTTCCGTTGCCGGACTGCTCGATGACTAGCACATCCTTAGCCTTTCTCTTTTTGTTGTTCCGCCTCCGGTTCTTCCTTGCCGGGGCGGCGTCCTCACTGTCAGATCCTTCTGCTCCTGCAGTCTCTCCGGCGATTTTCCTCCCCTCCTCAGCCCGAGCGCACTTGTCGGCCAGAGCGTATAGCTCGCTGACATCTCTGATCTTGCACATCGCCATTGTAACACCCCGGATGTAACTTTCCATATTTGTAACTCCAACTCTTGCCATTTTCGGATATGTGCTATGATATTCCCTCCGTGGTTGGGTTTTGTTTTCGTTTTGCATTTTGTCCATGTCATGCATCTCATATCATGTCATCATGTGCATCTCATTTGCATACGTGTTCGCCTCATGATTCCGAGCATTTTCCCGTTGTCTGCTTTTGCAATCCGCACTCCTATGTTCCCCAAGGCCCCTTTTACATTTTTCCGTGTGGGTGTTGAACATTCTCGAATGGACCGAGCCTTGCCAAATGGCCCTGGTATATCACCGTAGACCACCTGTCAAGTTTCGGGTCATTTGGAGTTCGTTTGGTACTCCAACGGTTAACCGTGACTCTCAAGAAAGGCCTCTTTTAAGTTGCAGCCCAACAACCCTCCAAAACAGCCCAATAACCCATCTAACTCCCATCCATGCCCTCGGTCGTTCGATCACGATCGTGTGGGCGAAAACTACACCTCATTTGGACTCTCCTAGCTCCCCTTATGCCTATATATACAACCCTTCCCCGAAATCCGGGCAAACCCTAGTCTCCCCGCTCCCCTCGCGCCGCCGGACGAAATCCGGGCGGCCGGACACGTCCGCCCGCGCCGCCCGGACGACCGGGCGCGCACGTGTCCGGGCGGTCCCAGATCGCCCGCCCTCCGCTGCCCGCTGCCCATGGCAGTTTCCCATGTCTCTGTCGCTGCACACAAGGCCAGCTGCAAGGCCTACGCTCGGCTCCGCCCACCGCCCCGCCCTGGCCCGCTGGCCTCCCGCCGCCCGCCTCACGCGCAAGACGGACACACCACCACGCCACACGCACGCCGCATTCACGCCCATACACACACCGCACACACACACACACACCAGCATTGCCCGCCCTGGCCCGCCTCCTCCGACCCGCCGGCGAAGCTTCCCGGCCCGAGCTCCGCTCCGCCTCCTCGCGAACCTCGAGCAGCCAGCGCCCAGATCCGATCGAAACCGCCAGGTTGACTTTTCCCCGACCCCTATTTTTCTCTAAGTCCTTTTCTGCATTAATTTTCGTGCATTTTCATCACATCACATCTTCGCACCCGTAGCTCCGTTTTGGGCGTATAATATGTCAAATTGTTCGCCCCAAGAGTACATCATTTCATTCCATTGCATCATTTGCATTTGAGCTCATCTTGATGCCCGAAATGCTGTTGGAATAGGGCTTCAGATCCTTAGTTCCAGAATCTTATCAGCACGAGCTCTTTTGTCATTTTTGCCATGAATTATGTGTGCACCTTATGAACTTGAGTCCTATATGTGAGTTGAACACTGCTATGCCATCTTTCCAGGGGTGTTTGCCATGTATTTTTGTGAGTTATGTGGTGACTATAACAAGCATGCAAAGTAGGGATGATGATGTTGTTGATTTCAGAACTTAGTGTTTTCACTAAGTCTTGTCCTCATTGTTATTTTTATGCCATATGTTCATGTTGTTACAGAGAGATCCATGCCCTTTTTGAGCATGATCAGTAAGGGTGTTTTGAACATATGGATGTTGTCTATCCATCCATGCCTTTGTTGGCCTTTATGGAGTAGTCTAGCATGTCATTTTCGTGCTCTACTTTTGCTTGAAAATGTTTCCTGGCAGATTGTTTGCATGAGATTCAATTTTCACGAGGTCGTTGTAGTTGATCCGTGTATGCTATGATGTTGTTCTTGCCATGTATAGCTTCTATGCCATGTCTTCTTGATGGGTGTATTCTTAGTTTATCATGAGATGCTCTGTAGTGAGTGCATCGAGCTCACTTAACATGCCTACTGTTATCTGTTTTTGCCATGCCAGTTTTTACGCCAAGTCTGAAATCTGTAATAAAACTTGCAATGTTTACATGGGTGCCATCATTTCTTAGATTCCTTTTTGGCTTATGGTCAGTAAGGGACTATTGATATATGCTTTGAGTAGAATCATGTCATGCCTTGTTTTGCTATTATAAGTTCCTGTAGCATGTTGTTTGCTTGCTCTAAACATGCCTTCCTGATGTTAATTTCTGGCATGCTAGTATTTTCACTAAGTCTGTGAACCTGATATTTTTAGCACTTTCACCATGCTTGTTTGAACATGTTATGATGTGATTGAGCCGTAGCTCAGTGTTCCTCTTTTGTTAAGCATCTCCTGTAGATCGCTGCCATATGCTTTGTTTTTATGTTGGGGTGCTGTAGCATAGTTTCTTGTTGCTTGCTAAGTAGCATCGGGCTGTTAAACGCAGATTTGCGTCATTCTTGTTTTGCTTGTCATTTGCAAACCATGCATCCGATTCCGGTGATCTTTATATCAATTTCACCCGAAATCATCTCATCTTTCCAGCGGCATACTTGGTTTGCCAAGATGATGCCTTGTTCATCATTTTCCTTCCGGAGCACACATATGCATTGCATATCACATCTCGCATCGCATGTCATGTATTGCATCATATTGCTTGTGCATTGCTCCTTGTTTGATTGTGGTTCCGTTGCTTGTGTTCTTGCTTTGGGTAGAGCCGGGAGACGAGTACGTGAACGAGGAGCCTGTTGAGAACGCCTACGAGGATCAAGCCTTCGACAACTCTGAGAACCTTGCAGGCAAGATGACCATACCTTCGAAATCACTTCTATCTTTGCTTGCTAGATGCTCGCTTTTGCTATGCCTATGCTGCGATACCTACCACTTGCTATATCATGTCACCCATATTGCCATGTCAAACCTCTAACCACCCATGTCCTAGCAAACCGTTGTTTGGCTATGTTACCGCTTTTGCTCAGCCCTCTTATAGCGCTGATAGTTGCAGTGAAGATGAAGTTTGTTCCTTGTTGGAACACGGATATTTTGGGATATCACAATATCTATTTTTTTAATTAATGCATCTATATACTTGGTAAAGGGTGGAAGGCTCGGCCTTATGCCCGTGTTTTGTTCCACTCTTGCCACCCTAGTTTCCGCTATACCGTGTTATGTTCCTTGATTTTAT
Organism: Aegilops speltoides; assembly: GCA_021437245.1. Lineage (NCBI taxonomy): Eukaryota > Viridiplantae > Streptophyta > Magnoliopsida > Poales > Poaceae > Aegilops > Aegilops speltoides. The sequence continues at coordinate 174,479,272 of CM038141.1, read as the reverse complement.
GCTCCTTACGCGGTCGGGTGATTTATGGGACCCCTTGACAGTTCGCTTTGAATAAAACTCCTCCAGAAGGCCCAACCTTGGTTTTACCATTTGCCACCTACACCCTTTTTTTCCCTTGGGTTTCGCGAGCCCGAGGGTCATCTTTATTTTAGCCCCCGGGCCAATGCTCCTCCGAGTGTTGGTCCAAACTAGAGCCACTTGCGGTGCCACCTCGAGGCAACTTGGGGTATCTTCGGTTGTCGACGTAGTGTTCATCCGGTGTGCCACGAGAACGAGATATGTGCAGCTCCTATCGGGATTTGTCGGCACAAATCGGGTGGTCTTGCTGGTTTAGTTTTACCATTGTCGAAATGTCTTGATGTACCGGATACCGAGTCCGATCGGAGTGTCTTGGGTGAAGGTCTATTCCTTCGCTGATCGCGAGAGCTTGTTATGGGCTGTTGGGACACCCTGCAGGTATTATCTTTCAAAGCCGTGCCTGCAGTTATGAGGCGATGGGAATTTGTTAATGTCCGTTGTAGAAAACCCGAAGTTGACCTTAATTAAAATACATCAACCGTGTATGTAACCGTGATGGTCTCTTCTCGTGGAGTCCGGAAGTGAACACGGTGTTGGAGTTATGTTTGACACAGGTTGCTTTAGGATCACTTCTTGATCACTACTAGCTTCACGACCGTGCCTTGCTTCTCTTCTCGCTCTCTTTTGCGTGCATAGAAACCATATATGCTAGTCGCTGTCGCAGCTCCACTTCTTGACACCAACCTTCCTTGCTTAAATAGTCTTGATCTCGCTGGTGTGAGATTGCTGAGTCCCGTGGCTCATGATTCTACCAAAACAGATGCAGTACCGGTGATGCTAAAGCAGATGGCGAATCGAGCTGAAGTGGGAATTTGATGAGGCCCTTGGTCGTTACTATGTTTCATTTCCGCACGATTAGTAGTGGAGCCAGCTTAGCGATCGGGGATCTGTGTTGCATTTGGGGTAGTCTTCTTTTATTTTGGTTCCGTAGTCGGACCTTGATTGTAAACTGAATGATGGATGTTTATTTATGTATTGTGTGAAGTGGCTAATCGTAAGCCAACTATGTATCTCTTTCCTTATGTATTACATGGATTGTGCGAAGATTACCTCACTTGCGACATTGCTTTCAATGCGGTTATGCCTCTAAGTCGTGCTTCAACACGGGAGATATAGCCGCATCGAGGGCGCTATAAGTTGGTAACGAGCCATCCCGACCTTAGGAGCCCCCGCTGCTTGATCGTTTTTTAGCGGCCGAGTTGTGTCTAGAAAAATGTTTTGAGTCATTTAGGATTATATATATCAGAGAGTTAGGAATTCTTTTTACTCCTCAGTCCCTTCGTTGCTCTAGTGAGGTCTCCTGACGTAGAAGTTTTGACTGTCCTCTCCTCAAATTTCACTAAAAAAAAATTTTAGGATCACGCGGGTATCTTAGAATCGTTCTGATGGTTTTATGATGACAACATTGTCTTGGTGCCTCCCGTCAGCAGGGGGTTTTTTTAGTGGAGGTGTCCCGGGGAGTTGAGCTCCGAGGTGTTGTCGTCATAATTTTATCGTTGCAGTTCTGGAATACCTGAGTTTAGTACGCCGACATCAAAAATCTCTTTTATGCAGTCCGTTGGTGAGATAACCCCGCTAACCCAAGATCGTGGTGAGTACGGAGTATTGCCATGACTCAGATAACGGATGCTTTTCAAGGTTGAGGTACACGATTTCAAGGTTTCTTGGTTATGTGTTGAAGGATGGATACAGCTGGATGTAGGGATTGTTAGTTTGGGTGAGATATATTGCTTCCCTGTATCCCCAACACCTGATTGCATAACCGGAAAGTTTCGGGAGTTTATAGGTGGGATTCAAGTAGCTCTGGCATTTCTTCGGCAGATATTTGGTTTGTGATTGGGTAATCCTTACCACTTAATTTTTCCATTCATACCTTGTTTTTATTTTCATTCATCAATCTCTTATCAAGTGGCTTCTCACCTTAATGGACGTGATGTTTACTTTGGAATTCATTCGTTCATCCCTGTTCGAATGTTTATTGTGAAGACTATATGTTGCAATTTCTATCCGTTGATTCAACTTGTCTATCTGTCTATCAAGATGCTAACGGATGTCACCCTCTTCAGGATGGCTCCACCAACGCGTCAGAATCCGGAACGCGGTGATGGGAGTCAGGCAAACCCTCCACCTCCACCTCCACCTCCGCCTCCGGAGGCATGGCAAACTTTGATGGCAACCACTAACGCCAACGCTCAGTTGTTGATCCAGCTGATGCAAGAGCGTAATCAAGGCCAAGGCAACCAAGGGAATCACGGTCAAGGGCAGTTCTATCATCAGCCACAGTTTCCTACACTCAACCAATTCCTTGCAAATCAGCCAAAGTCTTTCAGCTACTGTGTCGAGGCCACAAACGCCGACGATTGGCTCGTGGATATCAACAAGCATTTCGAATGCAGCAATGTTAGACCCGAGGACTACGTCAAGTTCGCGTATTTTCAGCTCAAGGATCAGGCAGCTGATTGGTTCCAGCAATACAAAGATTCCAGAGGTGGTCGAGTGATTACTTGGACTGATTTCTGTCGGGACTTTAAAGCTCACCACATTCCTACCAGTGTTGTTGAGAGCAAGCGTGAGGAGTTTCGCAATCTCAAGCAAGGAAACATGTCAGTGTACGAATACAACATACAGTTTCAGAAACTTGCTCGCTTCGCTAAACAAGACGTTCCTGATGAGAAAAGTATGATCTATCAGTTCAGAGGTGGCCTTAGAGAGGATCTGCAGTTAGCTCTTGTTCTTTTTGAGCCTACTCAGTTTGATCAATTCTACAATATGGCCCTCAAGCTAGAAGGTCCTCAGCTCAAGTGTGAGGCTTCAAAGAAGAGAATCAGGGATGCAGTTCAGTCTTCTTCTTCCTCTCAAGTGGCAGCAAAGCAGCAAAAGTTCTACCTTCCTCCTCCTCCGTTCCGTCAGCCTTATCAGCAGAAGAACTCAGGTGGTCGTGGATCTTCCCACCCACCCAACCCAAGCTACTGTAACAAGTCTCACCTCAAGCTCCAAGGTCAAATGCTCCTTATCACCGTCCGCTCTCAGAGGTGACCTGCAACAAGTGCCAGCAGAAGGGTCACTATGCGAACAAATGCCATAACCAAAGGCGCCTTCCTCCTCCTCCTCCTGTGAGGTCTTCAAGCAATGCAGTGGTCAAGCATAATCCAAAGTATGCAAAGGTGAATATGATGAATGCAGCTCAAGCAGAGGATTCTTTAGATGTGATAATGGGTAACCTTCCAGTTAACTCTATTCCTGCAAAAGTCTTATTTGATACTGGTGCATCGCTTTCTTTCATTTCAAGACCTTTTGTTGCCAAGCATGAGTTTGTGATGGAAAAGATTCCTGTCCCGTTGAAGATTGTGTCCCCGGGTAAGCAAATGACATCTAATAATTTTGTCCCGGATGTTTCTATCAAGATGGGCGACTATAGATTTCTGGCTAAACCAATTGTTCTTGGTGACTCTGATATTGATCTAATTCTTGGGATGGACTGGCTTTCTCAGCACAAGGCTCAACTTGATTGTGCTGCCAGGCAGATTCAATTGACACACCCTTCTGAGGATGTTATCATCTATGCCGCTCGTGATGAAACCATTCGGTTGTTTTCTCTCAATGAGAAGGGCGAGTTGGATGCTATCTCTCAAATTCCAGTTGTTTGTGAGTACCAAGATGTCTTTCCAGAAGAGCTTCCGGGTATGCCTCCTCATCGGCCACCGAATTCAAGTATCGATCTTGAGCCCGCATCGAACCCGCTTGCAAGTGTCCTTACAAGCTTGGACCCAAGGAGCTGAAAGAATTGAAGAAGCAGCTCGATGAACAAGAGCGTCTGGTTTGATCGCATCGAAGTTCATCTCCATGGGGATGTGGAGTTCTTTTGTCCGTAAGAAGGATGGCACGGACCGACTTTGCGCCGATTATCGCCCATTGAACAAGAAGACAATCAAGAACAAGTATCCACTTCCCAACATCAATGAGCTATTCGAGCAACTCAAAGGTGCTAAAGTATTCTCCAAGCTTGACCTCCGTATGGGTTATCATCGATTCGATTCGTGAACAAGATATTCCCAAGACAAAGATTCGTAACAAGCTTTTGTTCTTATGAATATACCGTCATGTCTTTCGCCTTGTCAATGCTCCTCCAACTTTCTCTCGCATGATGAACTTTATCTTCAACCCCTACACCAATGATTTCGTCTTGGTGTATCTCGATGATATTTTGGTCTTCTCCAAGAACAAGCGTGATCATGCCAAACATTTGCGATTGGTGCTCGACAAGCTCGAGAGAGCATCAATTCTATCGAAGTTTTCCAAATGTGAGTTCGGCTTGATGAAGTTCTTTATCTTGGTCACATCATTTCAGCCAAGGGCATCGCTGTTAATCCCGAGAAGGTGTCTTCAATTGTGAATTGGGAACCTCCTCAGAATGTCAAGCAGCTCCGCAGTTTTCTCGGTCTTGCAAGCTATTGTCGAAGATTCGTTGAGAACTTCTCCAAGATTGCAAAGCCTCTTTCCAACCTCCTCCGAAAGCATGTCAAGTATGTCCGACGCCGAGTGTGATGTCGCTTTCAACACCCTCAAAGAGAAGCTAGTTACAGCCCTGCCTTGACTCCTCCCGATGAATCCAAGCCATTCAAGTTTTCGTGATGCTTCCTTGCAAGGTCTCGGTGCTGTGTTAATGCAAGAGAAGAAGGTTGTGGCCTATACCTCTCGCCGGTTGAAGCCCAATGAAAAGAACTACCCCACTCACGATCTCGAGTTGGCGGCAGTTGTCCATGCATTGATAACATGGAGACATCTCTTGTTGGGAAGGAAAGAGGACATTTTCACCGATCACAAGAGTCTCAAGTATATCTTCACTCAACCAAACCTCAACCTCAGGCAAACTCGATGGGTCGAAATGATTCAAGAGTACAATCCAAGTATTGAATATACTCCTGGCAAGGCGAATGTGATTGCAGATGCTCTGAGCAGAAAGGCTTATTGCAACAGTCTAATTCTCAAGCCCTTCCAACCGGATCTTTGTGAATCTTTCCGCAAGCTGAATCTTCAAGTTGTTCCTCAAGGTTTTCTTGCCAACCTCGTAGTCTCTCCTACTTTGGAAGATCAAATTCGTGAGGCACAACTCCTGGATGCCATGGTGAAGAAGGTGAAACGTGGTATTGACAAGGGCATTTCCAAATACAAGTGTTATCGCTTGGATGACAAAGATACTCTTTTCTTCGAGGACCGTATTGTGGTTCCTAAAGGCGATCTGAGAAAAGTCATCATGAATGAGGCACACAATTCCTCCTATCCATTCATCCCGAAGTACGAAGATGTACCATGACCTCAAGCAGTCATATTGGTGGACTCGAATGAAGCGAGAAATTGCTCAATTCATGAATGAATGTGATGTCTGCAGAAGGGTGAAAGCGAGAACACCAAAGACCGCTGGTCTCCTCCAACCTCTTGCTATTCCGAATGGAAGTTTGATCATATAGAGATGGACTTCGTGACTGGTTTTCCTAAGTCCAAGCGTGGAAATGATGCTATCTTCGTTGTCATTGACAAGCTTACTAAAGTGGCTCATTTTCTTCCCGTCAAAGAATCTATCACAAAGAAGCTCACCGGCAGAGCTATACACCTCGAAATTGTCTCCTTGCACGGTATTCCACAATTGATCTCTTCGCACTGTGGAAGCATCTTCACTTCTAAGTTCGGGACTCCTTCGAAGGCCATGGGCACCAACATTCGCTTTCAAAGACAGCTTTCCATCCTCAAACAAGTGGCCAAGTCGAGCGAGTCAATCAAATCCTTGAAGATATGCTCGTGGCTTGTGTCATTTCTTTTGGCATGAAGTGGGAAGATTGTCTTCCATATGCTGAGTTCTCCTACAACAACAGCTTCCAAGCAAGTTCGGCAAGGCCCCATTCGAAATTCTCTATGGCGAAAGTGCCGACTCTCTCAATTGGACCGAGACAGTGAACGCCAACTTCTTGGCAACGACTTGATCACGAAGTCAAGAAATGTGCAAAGTCATTCGTGAGAATCTTAAAGCCGCGCAATCGCGCCAGAAGGGCTACTATGATGACAAGCACCGTGATGTCGCTTTTGAAATCGGAGACCATGTCTACCTCCGCGTCTCTCAATGAAAGGTACTCGCCGCTTCGGTATCAAAGGAAGCTTGCCCCTAGATACGTGGGTCCTTTCAAGATCATTGGCAAAAGAGGCGATCTCGCCTATCAACTTGAGCTTCCATCCAACTTTGCAAACGTGCACGATGTGTTTCACGTGTCACAGCTCCGCAAGTGCTTCAAGATTCCTGAGCGCACTATCAACTTTGAAGAAATTGACCTCCAAGAAGATCTCTCTTATCATGACCACCCCGTTGCTATTCTTGAAGAAACCGAGCGCAAGACTCGCAACAAGTCAATCAAATTCCTGAAAGTGAAGTGGTCACACCATTCCGACCGAGAAGCCACCTGGGAGCGCGAGGATCACCTCCATTCTGAATATCCGGAGTTCTTTCAGTCCTAGATCTCGGGACGAGATCCTCTCGTAGTGGTGGAGTGTTGTAACACCCCGGATGTAACTTTCCATATTTGTAACTCCAACTCTTGCCATTTTCGGATATGTGCTATGATATTCCCTCCGTGGTTGGGTTTTGTTTTCATTTTGCATTTTGTCCATGTCATGCATCTCATATCATGTCATCATGTGCATCTCATTTGCATACGTGTTCGCCTCATGATTCCGAGCATTTTCCCGTTGTCTGCTTTTGCAATCCGGCACTCCTATGTTCCCCGGCGTCCCCTTTTACATTTTTCCGTGTGCGGGTGTTGAAAATTCTCGGAATGGACCAAGCCTTGCCAAGTGGCCCTGGTATATCACCGGTAGACCACCTGTCAAGTTTCGGGTCATTTGGAGTTCGTTTGGTACTCCAACGGTTAACCGCACTCTCGCAAAGGCCTCTTTTAAGTTGCAGCCCAACAACCCTCCAAAACAGCCCAATAACCCATCTAACTCCCCTCCATGCCCTCGGTCGTTCGATCACGATCGTGTGGGCGAAAACTACATCTCATTTGGAATCTCCTAGCTCCCCCTATGCCTATATATACAACCCTTCCCCGAAATCCGGGCAAACCCTAGTCTCCCGCTCCTCAAGGCCACGGACGAAATCCGGGCGGCGGACACGTCGCCAGCGCCACGCCGGACCGGCGGGCGCGCCACGTGTCCGGCCGGTCCCCAGATCGCCGCCGACCCGCGCTGGCCCGCTGCCATGCAGCAGCCTCATGTTTGTCGCCAAGCCTGCAAGCCAGCGCCCACCCGCCTCCTGCTCAGCGCCGACCCGCCGCCCGCCGCCACCGCCGCCTCGGCCGCCCGCCTCACGCACACACGCCATGACACACCACGCCATGCCACCATCACGCCCATTGCTGCCCACCATACAAGGCCACATTGCCACACCAGGCGCCATTGCGCCCATTGTCGGCCCGCCTCTCCGACCAGCGAAGCTTCCCGGCCCGAGCTCCGCTCCCGCTCCGGCGAACCTCGAGCAGCCCGCGCCCCAGATCCGATCGAAACCGCCAGGGTTGACTTTTCCCCGACCCCTATTTTTCTCTAAGTCCTTTTCTGCATTAATTTTTGTGCATTTTCATCGCATCACATCTTCGCACCCGTCGTTCCGTTTTGGGCGTATAATATGTCAAATTGTTCGCCTTGAAGAGTACATCATTTCATTCCATTGCATCATTTCCATTTGAGCTCATATTGATGCCCCAAATGCTGTTGGAAGAGGGCTTCAGATCGTTAGTTCCAGAATCTTATCAGCACGAGCTCTTTTGTCATTTTTGCCATGAATTATGTGTGCACCTTATGAACTTGAGTCCTACATGTGAGTTGAACATTGCCGTGCCATCTTTCCAGGGGTGTTTGCCATGTATTTTTGTGAGTTATGTGGTGACTATAACAAGCATGCAAAGTAGGGATGATGATGTTGCTGATTTCAGGAACTTAGTGTTTTCACTAAGTCTTGTCCTGCTGTTATTTTTATGCCATATGTTCATGTTGTTACAGAGAGATCCATGCCCTTTTTTAGCATGATCAGTAAGGGTGTTTTGAACATATGGATGTGCTATATCCATCCATGCCTTTGTTGGCCTTTATGGAGTAGTCTAGCATGTCATTTTCGTGCTCTACTTTTGCTTGAAAATGTTTCCTGGCAGATTGTTTGCATGAGATTCAATTTTCACGAGGTCGTTGTAGTTGATCCGTGTATGCTATGATGTTGTTCTTGCCATGTATAGCTTCTATGCCATGTCTTCTTGATGGGTGTATTCTTAGTTTATCATGAGATGCTCTGTAGTGAGTGCATCGAGCTCACGAACATGCCTACTCGTTATCTGTTTTTGCCATGCCCAGTTTTTCTGCCAAGTCTGAAATCTGTAATAAAACTTGCAATGTTTACATGGGTGCCATCATTTCTTAGATTCCTTTTTGGCTTATGGTCAGTAAGGGACTATTGATATATGCTTTGAGTAGAATCATGTCATGCCTTGTTTTGCTATTATAAGTTCCTGTAGCATGTTGTTTGCTTGCTCTAAACATGCCTTCCTCGATGTTAATTTCGCATGCTAGTATTTTCACTAAGTCTGTGAACCTGATATTTTAGCACTTTCACCATGCTTGTTTGAACATGTTATGATGTGATTGAGCCGTAGCTCAGTGTTCCTCTTTGTTAAGCATCTCCTGTAGATCGCTGCCATATGCTTTGTTTTTATGTTGGGGTGTTTGTAGCACGGTTTCTTGTTGCTTGCTAAGTAGCATCGGGTCATTAAACGCAGATTTGCGTCATTCTTGTTTTGCTTGTCATTTGCAAACCGTGCATCCGATTCGTTGATCTTTATATCGATTTCACCCGAAATCATCTCATCTTTCCAGCGGCATACTTGCTTTGCCAAGATGATGCCTTGTTCATCATTTTCCTTCCGGAGCACACATATGCATTGCATATCACATCTCGCATCGCATGTCATGTATTGCATCATATTGCTTGTGCATTGCTCCTTGTTTGATTGTGGTTCCGTTGCTTGTGTTCTTGCTTTGGGTAGAGCCGGGAGACGAGTACGTGGACGAGGAGCCTGTTGAGAACGCCTACGAGGATCAAGCCTTTGACAGCTCTGAGAACCTTGTAGGCAAGATGACCATACCTTCGAAATCACTTCTATCTTTGCTTGCTAGATGCTCGCTCTTTTGCTATGCCTATGCTGCGATACCTACCACTTGCTATATCATGTCACCCATATTTCCATGTCAAACCTCTAACCACCCATGTCCTAGCAAACCGTTGTTTGGCTATGTTACCGCTTTTGCTCAGCCCCTCTTATAGCGTTGATAGTTGTAGGTGAAGATGAAGTTTGTTCCTTGTTGGAACACGGATATTTTGGGATATCACAATATCTATTGTTTTAATTAATGCATCTATATACTTGGTAAAGGGTGGAAGGCTCGGCCTTATGCCTGGTGTTTTGTTCCACTCTTGCCACCCTAGTTTCCGTTATACCGGTGTTATGTTCCTTGATTTTGCGTTCCTTACGCGGTCGGGTGATTTATGGGACCACCTTGACAGTTCGCTTTGAATAAAACTCCTCTAGCAAGGCCCAACCTTGGTTTTACCATTTTCCACCTACACCCTTTTTTCCCCTTGGGTTTTCACGAGCCCGAGGGTCATCTTTATTTTAGCCCCCCCCCCCGGGCCAATGCTCCTCTGAGTGTTGGTCCAAACTAGAGCCACTTGCGGTGCCGCCCTGAGGCAACTTGGGGTATCTTCGGTTGCCGTACGTAGTGTTCATCCGGTGTGCCCTGAGAACGAGATATGTGCAGCTCCTATCGGGATTTGTCAGCACAGTCGGGTGGTCTTGCTGGTTTAGTTTTACCATTGTCAAAATGTCTTGATGTACCGGGATACCGAGTCTGATCGGAGTGTCTTGGGTGAAGGTCTATTCCTTCGTTGATCGCGAGAGCTTGTTATGGGCTAAGTTGGGACACCCCTGCAGGGTATTATCTTTCGAAAGCCGTGCCCGCAGTTATGAGGCAGATGGGAATTTGTTAATGTCCGGTTGTAGAAAACCCGAAGTTGACCTTAATTAAAATACATCAACCGTGTATGTAACCGTGATGGTCTCTTCTCGACGGAGTCCGGGAAGTGAACACGGTGTTGGAGTTATGTTTGACACAGGTTGCTTTAGGATCACTTCTTGATCACTACTAGCTTCGCGACCGTGCCTTGCTTCTCTTCTCGCTCTCTTTTGCGTGCATAGAAACCATGTATGCTAGTCGCTTGCTGCAGCTCCACTTCTTGACACCAACCTTCCCTTAAGCTTAAATAGTCTTGATCTCATGGTGTGAGATTGCTTTGAGTCCCGTGGCTCATGATTCTACCAAAACAGATGCGGTACGGTGATGCCAAATACAGATGGCGCAACTGAGCTGAAGTGGGAATTTGATGAGGCCCTTGGTCGTTACTATGTTTCATTTCCAGACGATTAGTAGTGGAGCCCAGTTGGGGCGATCGGGGATCTGTGTTGCATTTGGGGTAGTCTTCTTTTATTTTGGTTCCGTAGTCGGACCTTGATTGTAAACTGAATGATGGATGTTTATTTATGTATTGTGTGAAGTGGCGACTGTAAGCCAACTATGTATCTCTTTCCCTTATGTATTACATGGATTGTGCGAAGATTACCTCACTTGCGACATTGCTTTCAATGCGGTTATGCCTCTAAGTCGTGCTTCAACACGTGGGAGATATAGCCGCATCGAGGGCGTTACAGCCATCTCCTCCCTCATCCTGCGGTTACGCACGTTCTGATGGAACGCGCTGATAACCGCGGCAGGGTGGACGTCTGGGATGTTGCACTGCACCTGGCTGAATCTCTGTATGTACTTGCGCAGGGGTTCTCCTTCTTTCTGGGCTAGCAGATGAAGGTCGCTCTCCTGACCATGGGGTTTGTGGCCACCCGTGAAGGTGCCGACAAACTGATGGCACAGGTCCGCCCATGAAGAGATGGAGTTGTCCGGCAAGTGCATGAGCCAAGATCTGACGTTGGGCTTGAGCACCAGCGGGAAGTAGTTGGCGAGGATCTTCTCGTCGCGTCCCCGCAGCTGCGCACCGCGATGGTGTAGACGCCGAGGAACTCCGACGGATGTATCCTGCCATCGTACTTCGGCACGCGCTTGAAGTTCTTGGTCTTGCCATCGGACTTGCCGCAGCTCACGGGTGAACGCAGGGCAACCTGCCGCGTACGGCAAGTCGCCTGGTTCCCCTGGCGCATGCATATCGACAGTGGGCCCAGCGCGCTGGTCAGATTGACGCCGCGCTTCTCTTCTGCGCTCGATGCGAGTACGAGCGTCCTCGTGTCGTCGTTCTTGGAGAACGTGGCGTTGATCACGGCGAGCTCGCGGGTCCGACGACGCGGTGGAGTCGGCGTCGAGGTTGGCCCGGCGAGTCGGCGACCTTGGCCTTCGGGGCGGGGAGTGCACGGTGGTGGCACCCCCAGCGGTCTTGTCGCCACCGGCTTCCGCCTGAGCGTCTTGCCGCGGCTTCGACGTGCTCGTTTGCCGGGGCTTGTCGGCGTTGGCGAAGCCAATGAGGCTATAAATGGCGGCCCTCCAGTCGTCGATCTTGTCCGGCGCTGGAGGGTAATCTAGGAGCAGCTGGGCTCGGGCCAGCGCTTCCTCTGGAGTCTTGGGTGGCGGTGGTGAGCGGCGCGAGGTGCGGGACATGCTCAAACTCCTAACGGTGTTAGAAGGAACAACGTCCCCTCCAGGCGACCGCACTGCGCTCGTGCCAGCGTGTTGACGTGTACGTTGGCCTTGAGCGTCCCGCGACCCACCAGCTTGGCCTTGTTCCAACGCGAGCACGGCGCCAGGAGCACCGTGGCGTTGTCGATCCTGCACCTCCTGGGAGGGGTGCGGTGGATGTGCAGACGTTGAACCTTGCAAGGCCTTGTCCTTGGACCGGGTGACGATGTGAGTCCCACCGGCGGCGCCCGCTCCTTCGCCAGCGTCCGCTCTTCCACCGGCGTCCACCCCACCGCCCGTTTGCTCCGGTGGCGGTAGGATAGTCGCAGACGGAGTGGCCACCTCCGAGGTCTTCTTCTTCGGTGGCATGTCGATGAGGATGTTGATGTAGCGCGCGCAAAGACCGGATCAGGTTCGCACAACCTCGACGCCCCCTACCTGGCACGCCAAAGATTTCGTGGGTTTTGTGGGAGCACGAGCACCTATGGGGCAAGGGGGCCCCTTCTGGTCCGGCAAGGGAGCGGAGGGCGCACAAAGAGCAGATCGAGGTCGAGCGCGCGGGGGATTTTACCCAGCTTTGGAGCTCTCCGGAGAGATAAAACTCCTACTGCTGCTTTGTGTTTTGTATTTGTTCTTGCTCGAGAGCGTGGGTATGTTGTGGTGTCGAATGGGTCGAATGAACCGAACCCACTAACTGCGGAACCGAAATTCCGAACCCCTTCTACGTGCGCATGGGCCTCCTTTTTATAGTGTAAAGGGGTCACCGACAGGTGGCAGCGTAGAAAGAGGGGGTAGAAAGGTAAAAACGCAGGTTGGTACAACTGCTACCAACAGTGTCCCCTACCTAACTCTGACGGTAGGGGACAAGGGCATTTAATGCCCGTCCGGTCGCCCCAGCAGTGCAAGGAAGCGACCGTTAGGGGCACCACCGATCGCCACGATGGCCTCCTTGTCAGCTTCGCATGCCACCTCGCACCGCATAGCTGCACAAATACCGCCACGCGCCCCACGGATGGTCTGGGGTGACACGTTGTTGGATGCGCTGGAGCTTGGGTGCAGAGTGGCAGCCTTGCCGTGGCAAGCGTCTTGCCGCGGCCGTTGTCTTGTCGCACCAGCGAGCTTGCCGCCCGCCGGGCCTTGCCGGGACGCGCAGCGCGTCGCGGCAAGTCTTCTGAAGTGCCTTGGTTGGCCTCCCCGGCAAGCTCCTCTTGCCGGGGTCTTTGTCCTTCCCGCCAAGCTCCTCTTGCCGGGGTCTTGTCCTTCCCGGCAAGCTCCTCTTGCCGGGGCCTTGTCTTCTCAGCTAACACTTTGTTCTTGAATGGCAGTAAAATAAGGATGGCGGAGGGTCTTGGCGGACGCCCGGCAAGCCTTGCCATGGGCGCCATGATCGCCTGCAGACAAGTTCGGGGTACTAAGGTACCCCTACTTTAGTACACCGACAGGAATCCTTAGATATTCCCTCGATGATCATCCAATTATACTCCGGATCCGCACACAGCCTCCTCCCACCTGGTCTCAGCAGGTTCCGAAGTCATATTTCTTTTTATAACATTACCTGTACTCGTACGCATCGACGTGTTATTCAATTAAAACATGTGGCTTTATATGATGCTTATCTGCTGTTGTTTCTTATAGACACTCTTTATCAAATGGCATTCGTACACTACGATATGCCTTAATATGCCACGGGCTTCATTGTACCTACAATGCGGCAATAAAGTCCGAACACCTTCACGGTCGTTCGGCACCCCGAACTTATAGCATTATATGCATGAGCTCTGAATCATGTCTTAGGTCAATAGTTGGGTTTGCCCGGCTCCCATGTTTTGCTGCCTTACATTCCGCTATATCGGCTAAGGCGGCCCAGGGAGAACTACTACGATTGTATCCCGATTCTTCCGGAGGAGGGCCTCAATAGAGAAAGCCGAAAACTGACTGTCATGATATGGCGAGAGCTGGTCAGCTATTCAAGAGGTTGTAAAATCTTTAAGGATTTCTTCCGCATTATGCAATAACTAATGCAGCGTGCGATGGATCGGCTTTTCTTCCGATCAGGTGCTTATAGAGCCCCTCGTGCGGTCTTATAGTCTGGTTGTCTGGTTCGTTGCGCTGAACACCAGGGGCTGCGCCTACCTTCCTTTTGTCAAACTCCGATGGCTAAGTGAGAGTGATAAAGCCTTATAGTCTGATTGCCTGGTTCGTTGCGCTAAACACCTCCTTCAAGGACCCAAAACTGGGATAAAGAGTGCTCAGGTTTATCCCGAGCACGCCTGCATTTCCTACGTGAAGGGTTTAAGCGACGGTCGCCAACTCTCAGGATTAATATATAAAACGGCCGCGCAGGAGGAAAATCTTTCTAATAACAGGCAATAAATAATGGAAATGACCTTTGTCAACATTACAAAGGATAACATGACTGTATTCATGGAAATATAATGTCCTTCGTGCATTGCTCCGCCACAAGGCGGGATCCTTTCAGGACACTATCATAATATAACTCGGGCTTGCGGTGCTCCTTCCCCTCCTGCGGTCCCTCGGTCATCAGCTTTTCAGCATCCATCTTCGCCCAGTGCACCTTTGCGCGGGCGAAGCCCATTCGCGCACCCTACATATAGACCGACCGCTTGATGACTTCAAGTCGAGGGTAGGCACTCACAAGCCTCTTCACGAGCCCGAAGTAGCTGCTTGGAATCAGCTCGGCGGGCCATAGCTGGATAATTAAATCCTTCATGGCTAGTTCGACCGCCTTATGCAGTTCGATTAGCTGCTTCAGCAGATCGGCAAATGGCACTGGATACACCGGCACCAGATACGGCGACCAGAAGAATTTCTCCATAGTGCTCCTTTCTTCATATCGATAGAACTGTGCGGCATCAGATATGCTGCGTGGCAGCTCCGCAAATACCCCTGGAGAAATCCGAATTCAAATTAGCAACGTAATTTTCTACTCAAATACTTGCTTTGCATAGCCAAAGCCTTACCCGCCGCGATCTTCCTCGCCTCCTGGATTTCCTGCAGGGCGCCTCTGGCTTCCCCCCGGGCATAGCGTGCCGCTTGATGAGCCTTGGTGAGTTCGGACTCTTTCTCCGTTGAACTCTACTCCAAGGTCTCGCATTTCTTCACAGCTTCTTGGAGCTCTTGCTCAGCTTCAATAACCCTGGCCTCGTGCTTCTCATGAAGAGCCTGCTCTGCGGCTGCCTTTTTCTCGGCCTCGGCCACAGCCTTCTTCAGAGCCTCGACTTCGGTCATCACCCCTAGAGCACACCATGAACATATTTTTATCATACTAAATTATTCATGCGCGCTAAACGTGAGCATGGTTTTTTGCATACCTTGGTTATCCTCCACCTGCTTCTTCACTCGGCCGAGTTCTTCTCTGGCCCACTCCAGACTCTGCTTCAGTCCAGAGACTTCCGCAGTATGAGAGGCGGCAGTCGCTACAAACACCTGCTTACGGAAAAAGAGAGAGGGAGAGATGCCATAAAGTAAGTCTCCTGCGAACATACATTTGATCCTTTGTCCGGTTCCTTTTTTTTCACCGAACAATGTATCAGGGGCTACTACCTATACTATGACACTCTTTGAAACCTCACAAAACATACCTCAAAGCCCGTTATAAGGTTGATGCTGGCTTCATTCAGTCCACTCTCAGCGGACTGAATCTTCTCAATCACCGCACCCATAAGGGCACGGTGTTCTTCAATGATGGAGGCGCTCTTCAGCGCCGCCAAGAAAATACCCGGCACCTCTGGTTGGATAGAGGTTGCCGGTGGAACAGGTGCACCCCCTCCAGCCGAGGGAGGCTGTCTGCCTGATCCTGGAGCTGTATCGGTCTCCGGAATTGTGTCCGGCTGGGGGCCGGATTCTAGATAGCCCCCGCCGTCGACGTCCATGGGAGCCTTTTCTTCCGTGTGTCCGGCCCCTGAAGTTCGACCTCCTGGCGCCGCCTTGACAATCTCCCCCCCCCTCCTTGGCCTGGGTCCCTCTGGGACAATACCTCGGTGTCGTTCACATGTTTTGGGGAAGGGGCCCTCGGGGGTGTCCCACTGTCCATAGCATCCGAGCCGAGTAAACCCTTCGATGAGGATTGTTTGGTGCGGGACCTCGCCGGACTGCAAAAAAGTATGGCTCAATGATTAAAACACCATGCCGCAGTGAGTCTGGATGCGCAAGCGTGTTCGGATTTTATACTCACGAGTTCACCAGGGGCTGGCCCTAGGATCCCACTCCGGGCTGCTGTCGGCAGCAGCAGTGGACTCCTCCGGAAGGGGAGTTTTGCCCTTCTTAGGTGATTTGGCCTCCAAGGATGTGGAGTCCATCCTTTTCCTTCTTTCCCTCACTGGGGACTGGTTTTCCTCCTCTTCCTCGTCCTCTCCGGAGGAAGAGCGAGCATCGGAGTCCTCGGATATTGTGTCCAAAGCGCCGCGGTGACGAAGGCCGCCCCTGGTCTCTTTGGCCTTCTTCTTCGGCGCCTTGTAAGGTGCCGAGACCAGCATCTTCATTAGAAGTGGGCCGGCCGGTTCTTCTGGCAGTGGGGCCAGATAGTAGATCCGCCCCGCCTTCTTCGTCCAGCCCTAGGAGAGTTGGGGGAAAACACATTAAGCATTTCCCTTGGGTTATGCAAATAAAACATGTAACTTGCCAACATACAATGACTTATCGAGCTTGCAGGGCGAGACAGTTGATACCCGCGATCCTCGGCTGAGTCCTGCCATGATTTGCCGAACTTGAAGAGAACCTTCCAGATGTCTTTATGCGAAGAGCCAAAGAACTCCCACATGGTTTGGTGCTTGGCCGGGTCGAATTCCCACAAATTGCAGGCCAGGCGTTGACACGGAAGAATCCGGCGAACTAACATCACCTGGACTACATTGACAAGTTTGATATTCTTGTCTTTCATATCCTTAACGCGCGTCTGGAGCACCGAAAACTCGTCGGGAGAAGACCTGTTCAGGCCCTTATTGGGCCAGGACGTAAGCCGCAGGGGAGCTCTGGATCGGAATTCGGGAGCTATGGCCCATTCTGTGCCACGCGGCTCAGTGACGTAGAACCACTGTTGTTGCCACCCCTTGACGGAATCATTGAAAGTACCTGATGGCCATGTGATGTTGGGCATCTTGCTCACCATGGCACCTCCGCACTCGGCGTGCTTGTCGCTCACTACCTTGGGCCTCACATTAAAGATCTTCAACCATAAGCCGAAGTGTGGCGAGATGCAGAGGAAGGCCTCACACACGACGATGAATGTCGAGATGTTGAGGAAAGAATTGGGGGATAGATCGTGAAAATCGATCCCGTGGTAATACATGATGCCGCGAACAAATGGGTGGAGGGGAAACCCTAGTGTAGGACCTTGAAGTATGTCTAGAGGGGGGGTGATTAGACTACTTGACCAAAAAAAATTAACATTTTCCCAATTTTAGAGTTTGGCAGATTTTAGCTATCTTGGGACAAGTCAAGCAATAATCACACAATTCAAGCAAGCATGCAAAGAGTATATAGGCAACGGAAATTAAAGCATGCAACTTGCAAGAAAGTAAAGGAAAGGGTTTGGAGGATTCAAACGCAATTGGAGACACGGATGTTTTTGGCGTGGTTCCGATAGGTGGTGCCATCGTACATCCACGTTGATGGAGACTTCAACCCACGAAGGGTAACGGTTGCGCGAGTCCACGGAGGGATCCACCCACGAAGGGTCCACGAAGAAGCAACCTTGTCTATCCCACCATGGCCATCGCCCACGAAGGACTTGCCTCACTAGCGGTAGATCTTCACGAAGTAGGCGATCTCCTTGCCCTTACAAACTCCTTGGTTCAACTCCACAATCTTGTCGGAGGCTCCCAAGTGACACCTAGCCAATCTAGGAGACACCACTCTCCAAGAAGTAACAAATGGTGCGTTGATGATGACCTCCTTGCTCTTGTGCTTCAAATGATAGTCTCCCCAACACTCAACTCTCTCTCATAGGATTTGGATCTGGTGGAAAGAAGATTTGAGTGGAAAGCAACTTGGGGAAGGCTAGAGATCAAGATTCACATGGTAGGAATGGAATATCTTGGCCTCAACACATGAGTAGGTGGTTCTCTCTCAGAAATGCTAAGTTGGAAGTGTAGGTTTGTTCTGATGGCTCTCTCCATGAATGAAGAGGAGGTGGAGGGGTATATATAGCCTCCACACAAAATCTAACCATTACACACAATTTACCAAACTCGGTGGGACCGATTCAGCAGACTCGGTCGGACCGATTTAGTAAACCTAGTGACCGTTAGGATTTTCGGTGGGACCGATTCAGCAGACTCGGTCGGACCGATTTAGTAAACCTAGTGACCGTTAGGATTTTCGGTGGGACCGACATGCAACTCGGTAAGACCGATTTGGTTAGGGTTAGGGCATAACGTAATCTCGGTAAGACCGATCACACAAACTCGGTGAGACCGATTTTGGTAATAAGCTTTCTAGAGAGTTAGGTAGGTAAACTCGGTGGGCCGATTTGCTCTATTCGGTGAGACCGAAATGTTACAAAAGGAAAACAGAGAGTTTACATTGCAATCTCGGTGGGACCGATCGCTCACTTCGGTTAGACCGAAACGTTACGAAGGGAAACAGAGAGATTACAATCCCATCTCGTGAGACCGAGATACCTATCGGTAGGACCGATTTGCCTATGGTTTGTGGCAGTGGCTATGACATTAGAACTCGGTGGCGCTGGATAGAAAGAATCGGTGTGACCGATTTTGGCTTTAGGTTTAGGTCATTTGTGGATGTGAGAAAGTAGTTGAGGGTTTTTGGAGCATATCATCAAGCACATGAAGCAAGAGGCTCATTTAGCAATACATCATCCCTCCTTGATAGTATTGGCTTTTCCTATAGACTCAATGTGATCTTGGATCACTAAAATGTAAAATAAAGAGTCTTGAGCTTTTGAGCTTGATTTAATTCTTTGTCATTAGTACTTTGAGGGATCCACTTTCATCATCCATGCCATGTCATTCATTGAGCTTTCCTAAAATAATAGTCTTGGAATAGCATTAGCTCAATGAGCTATATGTTGTTATGAATTACCAAAACCACCTAGGGATAGTTGCACTTTCAATCTCTCCCTTTTTGGTAATTGATGACAACATACAGATCAAAGCTTTGACAAATGATAATAAGATTGAAAAACATCGTCGCTTTGAGAAGTATGTGATAAGCAAGAGCTCCCCCTAAATTTGTGCATAGTTTAAGATTTGCTTTGGACTGCAAATGAACAAGGAATTAGGCTCATGGGTTACTCTTCCATGTCACATGCATCTTGGTGGAGCGCTCAAAATGATAAAGATTGAATACATTCACTCATCACCAAGCAAAGTGAATGATCATATAAGGATAAGACAAGATAATATCATCAAACATGCATAAGTGTAGCTTATGATCAAACACATGATCATCAATGTCTCACAAAAACAGCATAGTATCTCAAGCAATCAAAAGCAAGCAAAGTTTAACCACCAAAGCAAGAGAGAACAAAAGCAACACACACACACTCTCTCTCTCTCTCTCTCGAAGCCTATGATCTATACATTTTTCTCCCCCTTTGGCAACAAGTTACCAAAAAGTTCATAGAAAATGTATAGTGCTAGATCGACTCTCAGGCTTGATCTTCAGGTGGTGGTGTAGAGATGGCTCCTTGGACGAAGGCTTCAGTTGAAGTGGATGGAGCTAGAGGAGTTGGTGCTGGAGCTGGTTGCACTGGAGCTGTGGGAGCTGTAGCTGGTGCAGATGATGTAGCTCTGGTGTCTGTCACAGGCACTGCAGCTGACCTCTGAGCTCTAGGCACTCTGGCAAATACATTAGTGGTAGTCTTGCCCTTCCTCTCCTGCATGTCATCCTGTAGCTGCTCCACAACTGACTGAATCTCAGTTACTTTGACATCTAGGTCATAGAATTTTTGTTCCATGATTCTTTCCAAGCTCTACTGGTTTTGAGTTAGGGTGGCCAATCCCTTCTCAATCCTCAGAGTTGATGCTATCAAGTAACCAAGCTGCTCCTGCTTGTTCTTCAAAAAGTACTCAGATGCCTCCTCTTGAGTTGGCATCTTGGCAGCCTTCTCTTTCCTTGCCTTCTCCTTCTTCTCTTGAGCTTGTACTGATTATGGTTCATTCTCATTCATGACAACCTGATTGTCCTCAAAGTCTGGATAGAGAGGAAAATGTTCCTTATCCAATAGATATTTTCCTGTCCCCATCTTTGAGTTAATCAACTCTTGAATCTGAGGGGCATATCCACAACTTCTCTTTTGGTCTGCTCCAGTCCTCTTAATGGTCTCTACCATAAGGCTCATGACCTTGAATTTCTATGGCACATCAAACAAATGCAACATGTTGATTGCATGCCCTCTAATCATGTTGTGGTCACCAGACTTAGGCAACAGAGTGTGCCTTAGGATCCAGTTGATTGTTGGCAGCCCTGACAGAAGAAAGTGGACAGACCCAAACTTATGTGTCTCTATAGCTTTGTCTGGAATCTCCTTGTACATGTGTGCCATGGAATTGTGGTCCATCTTCTTCTTGGCATAGACATCCAAGTCATCTTCACTTTCCTTTGGGGCATTGATCAGTTTTGCTCACTCCTCAACGGTTGACTGGTACCTTGTACCTTCAGACATCCAAACTATCCTCCCATCTGGATAGAAGTGTGCTGTGGAGTAGAATTGCATAATGAGTTCATCATTCCAGTTGGTGAGCTTTTGCCCAACAAAATCTCAACTCCACAAGCAACAAAATTGTCTTGCACTCCAAGATAGTGTTCTTCATTTTCTTTCATGTAGGTCCAGTCGACCCACCTCATATCACACACTATGGGCTTCTTGACCAACAAGATTGTCTCATAGAACTCCTGCTGTTCCTTTGTATGGAACCTGTAATCAACAGCAGTTCTTCTCCTTGTGGCATATGGATCTGTCATCCTCCACAGCCTCAACCCTGAGTCTCTTCTGATCTTCATGTCCTCAGCCACAGGATGGGCATCATTATGGTCTGGTATCTTGGGCTTGAGCTTCCTTAGGACTTATCCTTCTTCATCTTCCTCATCAGCAACTTCAGGAACTGGGGCCTTGTTCTTCTCAGCAGCTGGAATACTCCTAGTATTCCTTTTTGGTGCAAGCTTGGGCTTGGGGGCAGCTTTGGGTGCTTCCTTGGGCTTTGATGTTGCACCCCCTGATCTAATAGCATCACCCATCAGCTTTTGTGCCTTGGGTGCAGGTGCAGCAACCTCTTCTTCCTCTTCAGAGTCTCTCCTCATTGAGGGATTTCCAAGAACCTGGGCAGTAGTGGTTCTGGCTCTCTTCTTCTTCTTATCCTGAGCAGCAGCTTCATCTTCGGATTCAATGGTAAACTTCATAGTTTCTCCAGTGGGAACTTTCTTGGGTTTGGAAGTTGTGACTCTCTTTGTAGGTGCCTCTTTGGGTTCAGTCTTTTTAGGCACTTGAGTAGATCCTCTGACCTTCAGCATAGGTGTCCTCTTGGCAGGAACCTTCCTATTGAGTCCAGGTTTAGTGTTCTGTGCTGAGGCATGGTCCTTTTTGAGCACTACCTTCTTGGAGGTAGCCTCATACTCTTCTACTCTATAATCCTCATCCTCAGAATCTGAGGTTCTCCTCTTCCTTGTCCTGGTGGCAGCTTTAGGCAGATTGCTTGGGGTGCTCCTGTTGCCGTCATCTGAAGTGCTAGAGGGACTAGCGCCCTCACTCATGTGATTGTGCTCTTCTGACCTGTTCTGACTATCACTTTGGTCTGACATGCTGCAAATCACTGACTGCTAACCCTGTGAAGAGTTATAGATGAGATAGAGTGGATGAGCATCACAAAATGCAGAGATTTTTGCAAAAGAATGATTCAAAAATTCAGTTTTAGTTTTCCACAGAAAGCATTTTGGATCAACCGATTTTCAAACTCGGTGATACCGAAGCAGTTTTGGAACCTAAACTGATCAATTCGGTGGCACCGAGACTGCTAGGGTTTCACAAAGTCCTAAAATCGGTCTCACCGATTAGCAATTCTCGGTCAGACCGAGAGTTACTAGTGCAATGGCGTTAGCCAAATCGGTGCGACTGAGTTTTTCAACTCGGTGGGTCCGAGATGGTTTCGGCGGAAACCTAACCCTAAATTTTCGAATCCCATCTAATCTAAGGATTGCATTGACTAGATAAGAGTGTTTCAATCGTGGCAAGAATCATTAAGAACACAATGTGCTAGGAATCGGATGAGGATAGCACTGTGATCGAGTCCATACCCTAGCTTGGCGATGAACTCGCTACGGCGGCAACGGCGGGGGTGAAATCCGTTGTCGGCGGCGGAGACCAGCGACAGGAGGCGGCTGGCGACGAGGAGACGAACCGGAGACCCTGATGGAAGAGCGAGCTATTGCGCGGGCGAAGAGGTTCGAAGAAATTTCCAAATTTTTGCCCGTAACTATATATAGCCCGACCCTGTCAGTGTGACCAAGTGGAACAACTCGGTGGCACCGAGGTGCATAACTGTGTACAGTTACAGCAACTCGGTGTGACCGAAAAGTTCAAATCGGTTGCACTGAGATTGAAAACCTAGATCGACTTAGTGATCTCGGTAGGACCAAAATGGAGGAGTCGGTCAGACCAAAAATCACAAAGAAGTTTTGGAAGTTTAAGTCTATGACGAATCGGGGACTCTGAGTGCTCCTCACACAGAGTGGTTCGAATCTAACTTGATTGAATTTTGTGATGTAGCATGAATAGAGTTTGAGACAAGAAAAGCATAGATAGCTAGAGAAGGTTCTTAGGCATTCTTATCCATCCACTTGGCAAAAAGAAAAGGAAGCCAATCACTCAAAACAACAAGTGGATGTTCTTGAATGAGTGAAATATGCACCAACATGCTCACACAATAAGATGGCAAATGAAATATGTGGCAAAACATGCACAACCAAATCTAGCATCTATCAACCAATTGGAGATGACTAGGTCATCTATATATGAGTATATTGACTTAGGAGTCAAATGAAAACATTTGATCATAGGTCATACTCATCGTTTAAGCTCAAGTGGGGTTACCACTTTTACATAATGCATTGATGTGTTCACACCATTAGAGTTGCTTTGACTCAATTCTTAGAGTTAAGCTCCCCCTAGATGTGAGATCCCCTTTTAGAGGGATGAACTAACATTGGGTTTTGTCGATGATGACTTCATGTAGGTGTTGAAGATGTGGATGCTCAATGTTGATGTAGATCATTTGGAGCAATCCTTTGGAGTGAGTTGCACTTTCAACTTACCTACATGGGTTAGTCCCACAAGGAACAAACAAGAATATCCATAGACATAGAATGAAGCACACACAAGATGATGTCCATGAAATCATTAGGTTACCTTGTCCCTTGCGTTACCAACAATAGGGTTTGTGACTCCTTGAACTAGTGCACAATGTGAAAGTTGATTGCACTTGTCGTTGCCAAAAAGATATGAGTGAAGAATGTTGGCGGAGTCACCCTCAAGGACTCTCTAGTTCTTCTTCTTCGGGATCCACATCATCTTGATGGGAATCCTTGAAGTTGTAGTTGTACTTGATGAAGTAGAACTTGACGTAGTTTTGGGAACCCACTTGACCGAGACCTTAGGTGCTTCTTCAAATGCATCAATCTCTTCTTGAAGCTTGTCCTTGCCTTTGTTCTTGTGGTCTTGTGGTGGAAGATCATCTTGTGCTTGTGTTCCTTTGAAGGAAGTAGGATCATACTGTGGGGACCCCGACTCATAAGTCGAGATCACCGAATGCACGTGTACAGTGATCCCAGAGATCAATGCTCACTGAACACACAGAAGCTGAATAACAAGAGTCTTACATCCATACATACCGTTTTACAAAAGTAGGACCATTATGGTCAAGTCTTGAGTATAACATTGCAGCGGAAATCTTCGTCAATAACTTGGACCCATGCCATCTGCCTTAACCCTACAGGCATTCTGACTGGGAAGCGTCCTAGCTCGCATGTTCGTCACCGAAGAATTCTTCAATATATCTTCTCTTTCATGCCTGGCCAATAAAATAACCAGTGGCAAGCCAATGAGTACTTTGAATGTACTCGCAAGCAACCCATGTTTTGGTTCAAGGTACAACAATGCATGATATAGGTAAATTTTTGCAGAAAGCTAGTTTTGAGTGCAATGACATGTTCAACAACTTGTAAGACATGCATCAAGAGAATTCAAGTAACCATGAGGACAGGTTACAGATATCAACATAAATAGAGTGGGCACCAACCCATCTCAATCACGTCAAGTCCTTTGACTTGACCCAAGTAGTTATCCAAACACACACACTGGTTTGTAAACTCTGGACATAGTTTAAGCAGCACCGCCCAACTGTCGTTGACCGTGGACACGGCTATTTGAATAGTTTTACACTCTGCAGAGGTTGCACATTGTACCCACAAGATCCAGGGAACTTCCATGTCATCCACGACCCGCGATACCTCAAGTACTCGGGGTAAGCACCCGATCACTATCTTTCCCTAGAAGACAATAACATGGAGTCCAATCGATTGGTAGTAACCCCCGTGCCTAACATTTCACATCATAAAGTTGTGGAGCCTCGCTCCCATATTCATCACATACCACAAGCACGGGGTACCAACGGTGTGTCTAGTGCCCTGTGAAAACAGTCATGGCCGCCCTACCTGGCACGACCCCGTCCCAAGAGAGCGCACCAACAACTCTCCCGTCACTAGTAATGCGGGCTCCAAGCTAGTATCGGTCTAGGAAATCAATAATGCCCTTTCCCATATAAGGGTAGAGTGGTTGCGCATGTAAAGTTGGGACAGTCATCAAATCTTAAATCTAATCCGTTTTCGAAAACAACACACACTTGCCTCGGTACACCACTTCATCTTCAAGTGGTTACCATCTCATCATCTCCCTCGGGCATAAGTGGCACCCGAAAAGTCCTTTGAAAACACTTTGTCTCCTTCATCATGCATATTCCCGCCCCTTTTTGCGTAGCACTACTTTAGCATCCTATCTACTCCCACCGTCATAACCCTCATAAGAAGGTAGGGTTATGCACAATGCAAGTATCAACGAGGAAGTACGGTGGCAAACCATCAAGGTGGATACCACCTCATCATGATTCCGTTGCAACAACAATATGGTGCTATATGACATGCATAAAAAGGGTTTCATAGACATGGTCAAAGGGCTGCTTGCCTGGTTTCATCATAGTCTTGAAATCTTCTGGTCCTTCTCCAAGTAGTCCGTCTACTTCGTCAACTAACGTCGGAAACAAACACAATAAGCAACACAACAAGGCAAAAGTAAAATTGCTCTAAAAATGTGAGTTGGACTTTTGTAGGATACCTTTGGTCATATGAGGCATGACCAAAGTGGTTTCAATGGGATTTGATCAATGGATATCTCTGAATATTTCAATATGATGGAATCAAGGGATTTGTGGATTTGCAAGAAGTGTACAGAAATATATTTTTGAAAAATGAGCAGAGGCACCCATTTAGCAAACCATGATTTTAGAAGCATCTAGGAGTTGGTTTCACTGGATTTGGAGTTCGAATGAATATTCTACGGATTTGCAAAGTTGACAAACATGAAGAAATGGCTCATTATTTTGTGGGGGTACAGAAAGTATTAAGAAAAATGTTCATAAACTAAGTTATGAACATAGAAGCATCTACGAATTTGAATCATGGCATTTAGATTAATTTTGAGCTCTCTGTGATTTTCTAAAGTTCATCACAGGAATAGGAAAAACAAGTTTTGATAAATGTTTGAAGAAAAGTCTCTGGAAAAATGTGCATGTTGCACCAACAGGTAGATCATGATTTATAGAGTCACTAGAAATTTGAATCATCAAATTTGGAGTCCATTTGAATTGTTTATGGACTTTACAAGTCCACGGGAAAAGAAAAAGGAAAGGGATTTACCTAAATGGGCCAAATTCTGCGGCGGCGGCGCGCACCGGGCGGGGTTTAGCGCCGAGGCACAACTGGGCTGGCCCATCGGCTCAGCCGCACGCGCAGGGTCCACGCCGGAGGCGTATTTGCCCAGTGCGTCTCCACTTAAACGGAGGGGCCCGCTGACGGGGTCACTGACCTGCGGGGTCCACCCGCAGGGTCGTCTCCCTCCTCCAACGCGCGACGAAGGAGGCAGAGGAGACGGAGTCGAGCGCTTGCCGGCGCTCGTTCCGGTGGCTCCAGTCACCTCCGGCGATGCCCAGCACACCGGCGGGTTCAGGGGATCACGAAGCATCCAGAGAGGTGCGCCACGACCTTGGGGGCGGTCGGCTGCGAGCGCAACGTCGGCCGTGGCGGAGGCCGGCGACGGTGAAGATGAGCATGGCGATGCGGCAAGGGATGGACGAAATGGAGCCCCGGTGTGGATCAGCGGTGGTGAGGAGAGGGTTCTTGAATGGGTAGAGGAAGGACAGAGGGGTTAAGGCGCCAGATTTTTGGTGGCGGTCGGCGGCTCTGCTCCGGCCGTAGAGGTGCAAGGAGGGCGCGGGGGAGAGGAGTGAGTTGGTCGAGATGATGCACAGGAGGGAGAGGGAGCGAACGGAGGCCACAGAGGGCTCGGGGTGGCCTTTTATGGCGGGGCGATGGTGCACCATGGACGGAGCACACGGGCGGCCGCGGCGATGGCTCTGGTGGACAAGGGAGCGAGCGAGGTGGGCTCCGCGGCACTCGTGGGGATGGTGCACGGTGCTGGGGAGGTAGAGGAGGAGCGGAGCGAGCTCGGGGCAGGACCCGTGCTTGAGCAGAGAGTGGCGGAGCTGGGCGGTGCTTTGTCCACGCGTGGGACGGGCAGGGGAGAGAGAGGAAGGAGGGGGCCGGCAGAGTGTCTTGTTGCGGACGCCGGGGTGGTCCTGCTGGCGCTTGGGGGAGAGTCGAGGTCGTCGGAGACGTTGGGCAGAGAGCGGCTCATGCACAGCACGCCTCAAGACAGCGGCCTGAGCGTGCATTTGGCATGCCATGGCATATTATATGCCTTGTGAGCGCGGCCACTGATGTCGGGCAGCTCTAGGGGGGAGTAAAGAAGTGGGAGATGGCCTTGGATGCTCTAGGTTGCCAGTAGGAGAAGAGAGAGGTAGAAGAAGAGGGAGAGAGGGGCTGTCCAGGGAGGTAAATGGGGGTATTTCACCCCTTAATCATTGAGCAATGGCTAGGGGAGGGTTACTAGAGGTAGGAGGTGACCTGGGGCAGCTGTGGTAAAAACATAGGGTCATGGAGATTAGTGGAAGTGGTAAAAAATGGAATTTTGGTAAAGTGGCAGAAGGTGTTTGATGCTTGTTTGGTTAAGCAAATTATCTCCATTTGGCATGAGACTCAACAGGGTTAAATGGCACATATAATTAGGGCCTTCCACCAATTTGGAGCTTATTTGGGCAAAGTTGCCAATGCAACTTTTGCAAACCCTAGAAATCAGCAGAAATGGACTCTCCAAGATTTTGTCATGAAAATCTGTTCTCCTTAATGCAACACTTGGTGTAGTGTCATAATTTGAGGTTATGAACATGCCCACAAAAGTTGAGATCAAAAGGAGAAAGTTTCCAATGTAGAGTTGTTCAAATTTGGTTCTGGACAGGAAGGGTTTTGGGGCACTTTGATCAAGTTAACTTGTTCTCCAACTTGTGCCACTTGGTCTAGATGAATAATTAGAACATTTGAGCATGTTCACAAGGTTTGAGAACATTTGGACATGTTTGGCAATGTAAAGTTGCTCAAACTTCAAAATGACCAGAAATGGTTTTGAGGGTATTTCATGGGGTTATACTATTCTCCATGACATGATACTTGTCAAGATCATCAAACATGTCATATGTGACATGCTCGAATTTTCTTGGAATTTTTGGAGAATATTTCCTTTGTAAATATTTCAAAATCTTGAAATATCCAGAAAGGGTTTTTGAGGGATTTGACCAACATTTTGAACATGACCATGTGTTGAAACTCTTATATATGGACAATATATGTCCACTGAGTTTCCCTAGATTTTTGTCAAATATTTTTGAAACAATAAAATAATTTTTCCTATTAAAGACCATTTCGGCCTTAAGAAAAGCTTTTAAATAAAATAGGAAAATAACTTTTAAAATTATATTTTTGTGGTTTCGGGTATCCATATCTAATAGGAGTCAAATATATTTTTGGAAAGATTTTTACTGCCCTTAATTAAGTACTTGCAGTGCAAACCTCAATTCAGGGGTTTTTGAAAAACTAATTTTTGAAATACTATTTGGCCAAATTATTTTTGCAAGAAATTATTTTTATGTCCTATGCACATGGCATGATCATTGGGAAAGGTATTGGGATCAAGTGGAAGGGAGTATAAGATTGGAGGATTTATTTTATTTTTAGAGCACTTGCAAACAACAGACAAAAACCAATCAAGGCAAGGTCCAAAACACTCAAAAGTTTTTGTCAAACCACATTTTATCATGATTGTTAGCTTAAGTGTAGTGGCATGAAAATCAGGGTGTGACAGACCTACCCCCCTTACAAGAATCTCGTCCCCGAGATTCCCAAACTAGGCGCGGAAAGGGATACAGAAACTAGGATCTGGGGTAGTCTTCAAGTCCTCATGTTGCTTCTGCTTCCGTGTAGTGCTCCATTGAGCTTGAAGTACTTGATGATGTGGCTTCATTTATGATGCTCTTCTTGATCCAGGTTGCTAATGGGTAGCTCGCGGTAGGTTAGATTGGGCTAGGGGTCGATGGCTCGGTGGTCAATGCCCTCGTAGAGATCGGGCAAGTTAGGAAGTTGGAAACACTTCCGGGGTTGTGATGCATGGAAAGCATTGTGCACAATGGGTAACTCAGGTGGCAACTCCAGCTGGTAACTGTCTTCTCTTCGTCTCGTAGTGATCTCAGAGGGGGTTGTTAAATTTTGGAGTGATCTCGAAGAGGGCCGATGAATCTTGGTGTGGGTCTCCTTGTCATGGAAATGCTTGGTCCCTTAGAGAGGACTGGCTTGCAGATACACATGGTCTTTGACGCGGAAGTATACTTCTTGAAGATGGTGGTTGGTGTAGTTCTTCCTCGTAGACATGACGATCTTCAGATGTTCCTTGACCAGCTCAACGGTTCTTCTTCCGTCTTCGGGTAGACAAGTATGTCACCAAAGAAAGATGACAACTAACTTGTCCAAGCACTTCATGAAGTCTATGGGGTACGTAAAGTGGGCTGAGGCATTGGTGGTGGTCACGGTCGAGTATTGGCCACGGTCTTCTTGATCTAGAGTCAAAGCCTATGGTCATGATCTGACCACGTTATGGCTTGGTAGGGCTTTAGGGTTTCAAGGACTCTAGGGTGCGAGTGAACATTTATCATCCCATCCTTGAGCACAGTTTTTGAGATGCCAATTGTTCTACCTTGTCCTTTAAACAATTCACACCATATCACCGTTAGCATCATCTCCTATAGGTCAACTCCAATCATTACTCATGTGATTCATATCCTCATGGCTCTATGTCTACAATCCCCAAACTCATATGTATGTCTACCCCTAAAAATCCATGGGTAGAACATACAAGCTACTAAGCTTCAATTAAACATGATAATCCAAGTGCTCAGCCCATTCTTCCAAGGTCCAAAGTAGTGCATCTCTATCCTAAGGAAACACGTCGTAAGCCACTCCAAGATCTTGTTTCCTTCCAATGAATCAACTCCAGCAGCCCATTAACTTCCATCAATCTCTGCACAATCCATTGATTTCTACTAATCCAATGTTTATGGTGTTCCACATGATCTTCTAAAGTCCTTATAATCCCCAAATACTTGAAAAGGCTATCTCTACTATAGTCAGTCCACCAATTTCCATTATCATGGTCAAGTAACCTCCAAGGTCAAGTTTATATCAACTCCGACAATTAATCCAATCTCCTAGTTTATTGTCCACCGAGAAACATGGTATCATGATCAAGATTGTCGGTCTAATTCCAATTTACTCCGAACCATGTAGACTTACTCAGCATCTATACTCAACTAGGATCACCTATTTAAATCCAAATCTTGTGTCCAACGAGAATTTCTACGCTTTTCCCTCAAGTCATTATCGTAATATCAACTATCACCTATCAATATCCCCTGCCTAAGACAAATCCAAATACTTCGAAGAATTCCAGCTTGCGATCATAATTGTCCTATAAATCCAATTTACTCAGGGGTAACGAAGCTATGCTACTCTATAATCATGATCCCACCAAGTTCATCTACCAACATGGTAGCCTTATAATCCACCAAAGAGTCTCAGATAATTCCTCAAAGTCATTGATATAAACTCATCAAGTCATTTGCCATCTATTCCTATATCCTCAAACTGGTCTTCCCGATGGCATCGTTAGTTTGGTGCTATCTCAGGATGATAATGTGCTCGTTCACTATGTCCACTAGTTCCCTAATGAACCCAGTGATAAGCACGGTTACGGAGGCTTAACAGGTTCTCTTGCAATTCTGTGGGTTAAGCACATGGTTAAAGATTCGAGCTGGGGTATCTTATGAAGTCTCGAAGGGTCTAGGAATGGGTTTCTAATCTTGAGGGGCAACCATAACTCTAAGGGGTTGCACTTGGTCGAGGAGGTTGTAGCAAAAAGTCTTCAGTGCTGGTTGGTTGCCAAAGTAGAATCCTTGGTGCATCTTGTCTTTCTAGCCTTCAGTTGAGGAGAGAGATGAGAGGGAGAGGTAGCATAGAGGAGGGGAATGCCTAAAGGGGGTTCTATAGTTCTAGTGCAAACAAACAGGTGCAAAGAGGGCCAAACAAAAGGAACAAGGTGAGGAAGGTGATATAGTCGCATACTTGTCGCCTAGGGCAAAAGTGCGACCTAAATCAAAACACAAACAAATAAAAACATGCAACTCACAATCATGGTTCTATTCAAACTATCATAGGGACTCGACTGCACATAAGGGGTACACGACTCATCCTACCCTAGGGGTACTCGGACTCGGTAGTCGTGCCTTGTGCCTCATGCAGTCTTCTGAGTTTTCCTCAGGTGTTGCTACGTCTCTTGTTTGATGAAACGATCTGGGTTGAGCCTGAAGAATCTTCGACAACTTCTCGCCTAATGAGGTGTTGGGGTGATGGTGGCTCCTCGTGGCTGTCTTTGACTTGGTCTTCTATTGTCTTCTTAATCACGATGATCCCTTTTTGTCTTCTAAGCCGTCGATGGTACCAGGTAGGTAATCCTTCGTGCAATGACATTATCAAGGCGTAATAGAGGTCCACCATGTCGGTTACGTTGATGACAACATCGACACCAAGAGCGGGGGATGAGGAGAACCTTTTTCCTGCTCACTATGGTGAGGCGGACCAAATGGCTAGGTTCTCATCCATCGGTGGTTGCCGATACAACAACGGTAGTGACAGGGTTACTCTATTAGTGATGTATATCATGATCTTGCATATTCTATGCCCTGATCATCGTAGGCTAAGGTTGCATCATCTTGGGGCAGTGTCAAGGGTATCACCATCTCCTAGGTCTTCAGGTCCTCATTCCTTGAGGATGTATCGTCTGTTGGTATCGTCTTGTTGTGATGTCGCCAATCTTGTGTTCAGGAGATGTGGGTGAATATCTGGCAAGGCATCTTCCTTCTAGATTATCCACGAGGATTACAAGGAATCCAGTGGTCAGGGGCATATGGGTTCTAGCGACCAAAGGATTTGAAGGGGAAGAGATCAATAAGGAAAGTATACCTTAGTTTTCGAAAAAACTAAGAAGGGAAAAGAAGTACAGATAGTTTTGAAAACTAGTAGTAGTTTTGGAAATAGTTTTACCCTAACTAACGACCATGCTAACTAAGGCTTCCTACAGTCAGGATGGCTCTGATACCAGCTCTGTGGGGACCCCGACTCATAAGTCGAGATCACCGAATGCACGTGTACAGTGATCCCAGAGATCAATGCTCACTGAACACACAGAAGCTGAATAACAAGAGTCTTACATCCATACATACCGTTTTACAAAAGTAGGACCATTATGGTCAAGTCTTGAGTATAACATTGCAGCGGAAATCTTCGTCAATAACTTGGACCCATGCCATCTGCCTTAACCCTACAGGCATTCTGACTGGGAAGCGTCCTAGCTCGCATGTTCTTCACCGAAGAATTCTTCAATATATCGTGTCTTTCATGCCTGGCCAATAAAATAACCAGTGGCAAGCCAATGAGTACTTTGAATGTACTCGCAAGCAACCCATGTTTTGGTTCAAGGTACAACAATGCATGATATAGGTAAATTTTTGCAGAAAGCTAGTTTTGAGTGCAATGACATGTTCAACAACTTGTAAGACATGCATCAAGAGAATTCAAGTAACCATGAGGACAGGTTACATATATCAACATAAATGGAGTGGGCACCAACCCATCTCAATCACGTCAAGTCCTTTGACTTGACCCAAGTAGTTATCCAAACACACACACTGGTTTGTAAACTCGACATAGTTTAAGCAGACCGCCAACCTATGCCGACCGTGGACATGGCTATTTGAATAGTTTTACACTCTGCAGAGGTTGCACACTGTACCCACAAGATCTGGGGAACTTCCGTGTCATCCACGACCCGCGATACCTCAAGTACCCGGGGTAAGCACCCGATCACTATCTTTCCCTAGATGACACTAACATGGAGTCCACTCGATTGGTAGTAACCCCCGTGCCTAACATTTCACATCATAAAGTTGTGGAGCCTCGCTCCCATATTCATCACATACCACAAGCACGGGGTACCAACGGTGTGTCCGGTGCCCTGTGAAAACAGTCATGGCCGCCCTACAGCACGACCCGTCCCCGAGAGAGCGCAGCAACAACTCTCCCGTCACTAGTAATGCGGGCTCCAAGCTAGTATCGGTCTAGGTAATCAATAATGCCATTTCCCATATAAGGGTAGAGTGGTTGCGCATGTAAAGTTGGGACAGTCATCAAATCTTAAATCTAATCCGTTTTCGAAAACAACACACACTTGCCTTGGTACACCACTTCGTCTTCAAGTGGTTACCCATCTCATCATCTCCCTCGGGCATAAGTGGCACCCGATGGGGTTTCCGAAAAGTCCTTTGAAAACACTTTGTCTCCTTCATCATGCATATTCCCGCCCTTTTTGTGTAGCACTACTTTAGCATCCTATCTACTCCCACCATCATAACCCTCATAAGAAGGTAGGGTTATGCACAATGCAAGTATCAATGAGGTAGTACGGTAGCAAACCATCAAGGTGGATACCACCTCATCATGATTCCGTTGCAACAACAATATGGTGCTATATGACATGCATAAAAAGGGTTTCATAGACATGGTCAAAGGGCTGCTTGCCTGGTTCATCAGAGTCTTGAAATCTTCTGGTCCTTCTCCAAGTACTCCGTCTACTTCGTCAACTAACGTCGGAAACAAACACAATAAGCAACACAACAAGGCAAAAGTAAAAGTTCTCTAAAAATGTGAGTTGGACTTTTCTAGGATACCTTTGGTCATATGAGGCATGACCAAAGTGGTTTCAATGGGATTTGATCAATGGATATCTCTGAATGTTTCAATATGATGGAATCAAAGGATTTGTGGATTTGCAAGAAGTGTACAGAAATATATTTTTGAAAAATGAGCAGAGGCACCCATTTAGCAAACCATGATTTTAGAAGCATCTAGGAGTTGGTTTCACTGGATTTGGAGTTCAAATGAATATTCTACGGATTTGCAAAGTTGACAAACATGAAGAAATGGCTCATTATTATGTGGGGGTACAGAAAGTATTAAGAAAAATGTTCATAAACTAAGTTATGAACTTAGAAGCATCTAGGAATTTGAATCAAGGCATTTAGATCAATATTGAGCTCTCTGTGATTTTCTAAAGTTCATCACAGGAATAGGAAAAACAAGATTTGATAAATGTTTGTGAAGAAAAGTCTCTGAAAAAATGTGCATGTTGCACCAACAGGTAGATCATGATTTATAGAGTCACTAGAAATTTGAATCATCAAATTTGGAGTCCATTTGAATTGTTTATGGACTTTACAAGTCCACGGGAAAAGAAAAAGGAAAGGGATTTACCTAAATGGGCCAAATCCTGCGGCGGCGGCGCGCATCGGGCGGGGTTTACCGCCGAGGCGCAACTGGGCCGGCCCATCGGCTCAGCCGCCCGTGCACAGGGTCCACGCCAGAGGCGTATTTGCCAAGTGCTTCTCCACTTAAACGGAGGGGCCCGCTGACGGGGTCACTGACCTGCGGGGTCCACCCGCAGGGTCATCTCCCTCCTCCCACGCGTGATGAAGGAGGCAAAGGAGGCGGGGCCGAGCGCTTGCCGGCGCCCGTTCCGGTGGCTCCGGTCACCTCCGGCGACGCCCAGCACACCGGCGGCTTAAGGGGATCACGACGCATCCGGAGAGGTGCGCCACGACCTTGGGGTCGGTCGGCTGCGAGCGCAACGTCGGCCGTGGTGGAGGCTGGCGACGGTGAAGATGAGCATGGCGATGCGGCGAGGGATGGATGAAATGGAGCCCCGGTGTGGATCAGCGGTGGTGACGACAGGGTTCTGGAATGGCTAGAGGAAGGAGAGAGGGGTTAAGGCGCCGGATTTTTGGCGGCGGTCGGCGGCTCGGCTCCGGCCGTAGTGGTGCAAGGAGGGCGCGGGGGAGAGGAGTGAGTTGGTCGAGATGATGCACAGGAGGGAGAGGGAGCGAACGGAGGCCAGAGAGGGCTCGGGGGTGGCCTTTTATGGCGGGGCGATGGTGCACCGTGGACGGGGCACACGGGCGGCCGCGGCGATGGCTCTGGTGGCCAAGGGAGCGAGCGAGGAGGGCTCTGCGGCACTCGTGGGGATGGTGCACGGTGCTGGGGAGGTAGAGGAGGAGCGGACCGAGCTTGGGGGCGGGACCCGTGCTTGAGCAGAGAGTGGCGGAGCTGGGCGGTGCTCTGTCCATGCGTGGGACGGGCAGGGGAGAGAGAGGAAGGAGGGGGCCGGCACGGGCAGGGGAGAGAGAGGAAGGAGGGGGCCGGCAGAGCGCCGTGTTGCGGACGCCGAGGTGGTCCTGCTGGCGCGTGGGGGAGAGCCGAGGTCGTCGGAGACGTTGGGCAGAGAGCGGCTACAGTGCCTGGCAGCACTGTAGTGCACTCTGGAGCGTGCATTTGGCATGCCATGGCATATTATATGCCTTGTGGGTGCGGCCATTGATGTCTGGCAGCTCTAGGGGGAGTAAAGAAGTGGGAGATGGCCTTGGATGCTCTAGGTGGCCAGTAGGAGAAGAGAGAGGTAGAAGAAGAGGGAGAGAGGGGCTGTCCAGGGAAGTAAATGGGGGGTATTTCACCCCTCAATCATTGAGCAATGGCTAGGGGAGGGTTACTGGAGGTAGGAGGTGACCTGGGGCAGCTGTGGTAAAAACATAGGGTCATGGAGATTAGAGGAAGTGGTCAAAAATGGAATTTTGGTAAAGTGGCAGAAGGTGTTTGATGCTTGTTTGGTTATGCAAATGATCTCCATTTGGCATGAGACTCAACAGGGTGAAATGGCACATATAATTAGGGCCTTCCACCAATTTGGAGCTTATTTGGGCAAAGTTGCCAATGCAACTTTTGCAAACCCTAGAAATCAGCAGAAATGGACTCTCCATGAAAATCTGTTCTCCTTGATGCAACACTTGGTGTAGTGTTATCATTTGAGGTTATGAACATGCCCACAAAAGTTGAGATCAAAAGGAGAAAGTTTCCAATGTAGAGTTGTTCAAATTTGGTTCTGGACAGGAAGGGTTTTGGGGCACTTTGATCAAGTTAACTTGTTCTCCAACTTGTGCCACTTGGTCTAGATGAATAATTAGAACATTTGAGCATGTTCACAAGGTTTGAGAACATTTGGACATGTTTGGCAATGTAAAGTTGCTCAAACTTCAAAATGGACAGAAATGGTTTTGAGGGTATTTCATGGGGTTATACTATTCTCCATGACATGATACTTGTCAAGATCATCAAACAGGTCATATGTGACATTCTAGAATTTTCTTGGAATTTTTGGAGAATATTTCCTTTGTAAATATTTCAAAATCTTGAAATATCCAGAAAGGGTTTTTGAGGGATTTGACCAACATTTTGAACATGACCATGTGTTGAAACTCTTATATATGGACAATATATGTCCACTGAGTTTCCCTAGATTTTTGTCAAATATTTTTGAAACAACAAAATAATTTTTCCCTATTAAAGACCATTTCTGGCCTTAAGAAAAATCTTTTAAATAAAATAGGAAAATAACTTTTAAAATTATATTTTGTGGTTTCGGGTATCCTATATCTAATAGGAGTCAAATATATTTTTGGAAAGATTTTTACTGCCCTTAATTAAGTACTTGCAAAGGCAAACCTCAATTCAGGGTTTTTGAAAAACTAATTTTTGAAAATACTATTTGGCCAAATTATTTTTGCAAGAAATTATTTTTATGTCCTATACACATGGCATGCTCATTGGGAAAGGTTTTTGGATCAAGGGGAAGGGAGTATAAGAATTGGAGGATTTATTTTATTTTTAGAGCACTTGCAAACAACAGACAAAAACCAATCAAGGCAAGGTCCAAAACACTCAAAAGTTTTTGTCAAACCACATTTTATCATGATTGTTAGCTTAAGTGTAGTGGCATGAAAATCAGGGTGTGACACATACTTCTCTTGTTGAGGAACAAACTTCGTCTTGGGGTATTGATCTTCTTCCCACTCAACTCCATTGGCATTGAACTTTCATTCAAAACCAACACCTTGATTCTTCCGGTGCCTTCCTTGCTTGCGTACAATTTCCTCGAATTGCTTACTCCCAGCAAGGCTCTTGTAAACACCTTTCTCTATAATTCCTTCAATAAGCTATTTTCTTGCTCAAGTGTAACTTGGCTAAGAGAATCATTAGTGGAATCAAGAGAACTACTAGAAGCAACAATATTGGATTTGACATTATTATTGTTACTACTAGAGGAAGGATCTTTGTTGTACTTGTTACTAGACTTGACTTGAGGCATGTAAGTAGATAAGAGTAAACGCTTGGCAATGTAAGAAGAACTTTTCTTACGGAGATCATCATTGATTGCTTTTAAGAACTCATGCTCTTCCTCAAGATTGAGCTTTTCAAAGCGTAAGTTCTCATGAGCCCTTAAAAGTTCTCGATGATCTTCGAAGATAGTTTCATGAGCTAACTTAAGAGTGTTTAGTTCTTTAGTTAGAAGCTCAATTTTCTCCTTATCATTGTCATTCGTTTTATCTTGATTAGCATGATTAATTGACGTTTCATCATAGTATTCATCACTAGAGTTGTCAACAAGTAAATCATCATCCACAAGTAAGTCATCTTCATCACGACTGAAATCAACATAATCAGGATGTGTTACCTTTGGACCTTTGGCCATGAGGCATCTTCCAATTCCTTCATTTGGTTTATCAAATATGTCGCAGGAGTTGGTTGACACAAGTGCTAGACCGGCAACACCTTCATCTTGAGTATATTCGGAGTCGGAGTGATAGCTTCTCTCGAAGTGATTGTCGGAGTCGGAGCCGGATACCCATTCACCAACATGAGCCTGATGTCTTCGTTTTGTGTAGCTCCTTGATGACTTGTCCTTCCTTTCCGAATCCTTGCTTCTCCGTGAGGGTCTTCATTCATAACGATCATCTCTACTCCTCCTCTCTCTCGGTGGTGATTCTTCTCTTTTGCTTCTTCTTTTTGGAGAATCTTCTATTCTTTTCTAGGGTGCCGTACACTCATTGGAATAGTGTCCGGGTCTCCCACAATTGTAGCAATTTCGCTCTCGACTAGAAGATCTTTTGTCATTGTAAGACCTTGACTTGGAGCTTCTTTCTTTGCTTCTACTCTTGTAGAATTTGTTGAAGTTCTTCACCATTAATCTCAATTCTTCATTGAAGGTATGTTTCTCACTTGATGATGTGGGGGCTTCACTTGAGGCTTTGTAAGCACCACTTGACTTATTGTGAAGTTCCTCCTTATCCTTGAGTGACATCTCATGAGCAACAATTCTTCCAATGACTTCCGTTGGCTTGAGATCTTTGTAGTTTGGCATCATTTGGATCAATGTTCACACGGTATCATACTTTCCATCCAATGCCCTTAGGATCTTCTTGATGATGAATCTGTCGGTCATCTCTTCACTCCCTAAGCCGGCAATCTCATTTGTGATAAGAGCAAGCCTAGGGTACATTTCAGCGACACCTTCACCATCCTTCAGTTTGAACTTGTCAAGCTGACTTTGGAGCACATCCAACTTGGATACATTGACGGAGTCGGTACCTTCATGCATATCAATCAAAGTATCCCAAATTTCCTTTGCATTCTCAAGACGGCTGATTTTGCTGAATTCTTCGGGGCACAATCCGCTGAAGATGATATCACAAGCTTGAGCGTTGTATTGCAGCATCTTCAATTCTTCCGCAATAGCTTCACGGTTCGGCTCTCTCCCATCAAAGAATTCACCTTGCAAGCCAATACAAATAATTGCCCAAACGGCGGGGTTATGTCCGAGAATATGCATTTTCATCTTATGCTTCCAACTAGCAAAATTAGTACCATCAAAGTAAGGACCTCTACGGTGATAATTTCCCTCACTAGACGCCATACTCTCCTAGGTTGTGAAACCAAGGCTATGACCACCAAAACCTATGAAAATCAATGCAAATGGAGACCAAAGCTCTGATACCACTTGTAGGACCTTGAAGTATGTCTAGAGGGGGTGATTAGACTACTTGACCAATTAAAAACTTAACCTTTTCCCAATTTTAGAGTTTGGCAGATTTTAGCTATCTTGGGACAAGTCAAGCAATCATCACACAATTCAAGCAAGCATGCAAAGAGTATATAGGCAGCGGAAATTAAAGCATGCAACTTGCAAGAAAGTAAAGGAAAGGGTTTGGAGGATTCAAATGCAATTGGAGACACGGATGTTTTTGGCGTGGTTCCGATAGGTGGTGCTATCGTACATCCACGTTGATGGAGACTTCAACCCACGAAGGGTAACGGTTGCGCGAGTCCACAGAGGGCTCCACCCACAAAGGGTCCACGAAGAAGCAACCTTGTCTATCCCACCATGGCACATCGCCCACGAAGGACTTGCCTCACTAGCGGTAGATCTTCATGAAGTAGGCGATCTCCTTGCCCTTACAAACTCCTTGGTTCAACTCCACAATCTTGTCGGAGGCTCCCAAGTGACACCTAGCCAATCTAGGAGACACCACTCTCCAAGAAGTAACAAATGGTGCGTTGATGATGAACTCCTTGCTCTTATGCTTCAAATGATAGTCTCCCCAACACTCAACTCTCTCTCATAGGATTTGGATCTGGTGGAAACAAGATTTGAGTGGAAAGCAACTTGGGGAAGGCTAGAGATCAAGATTCATATGGTAGGAATGGAATATCTTGGCCTCAACACATGAGTAGGTGATTCTCTCTCAGAAATGGTAAGTTGGAAGTGTAGGTTTTTCTCATGGCTCTCTCCACGAATGAAGAGGAGGTGGAGGGGTATATATAGCCTCCACACAAAATCTAAGCGTTACACACAATTTACCAAACTCGGTGGGAACGATTCAGTAGACTCGGTCGCACCGATTTTGTAAACGTAGTGACCGTTAGGATTTTCGGTGGGACCGACATGCAACTCGGTAAGACCGATTTGGTTAGGGTTAGGTCATAACGTAATCTCGGTAAGACCAATCACACAAACTCGGTGAGACCGATTTTGGTAATAAGCTTTCCAGAGAGTTAGTCAGGTAAACTCGGTGGGACCGATTTGTTCTTTTCGGTGAGACCGAAATGTTACAGAAGGGAAAAAGAGAGTTTACATTGCAATCTCGGTGGGACCGATCGCTCATTTCGGTTAGACCGAAACGTTACGAAGGGAAACAGAGAGATTACAATCCCATCTCGGTGAGACCGAGATCCCTATCGGTAGGACCGATTTGCCTAGGGTTTGTGGCAGTGGCTATGACATTAGAACTCGGTGGCACCGGATAGAAAGAATCAGTGTGACCGATTTTGGCTTTAGGTTTGGTTCATTTGTGGATGTGAGAAAGTAGTTGAGGGTTTTTGGAGCATATCACCAAGCACATGAAGCAAGAGGCTCATTAAGCAATACCTCATCCCTCCTTGATAGTATTGGCTTTTCCTATAGACTCAATGTGATCTTGGATCACTAAAATGTAAAATGAAGAGTCTTGAGCTTTTGAGCTTGAGCAAATCCTTTGTCATTAGTAGTTTGAGGGATCCACTTTCGTCATCCATGCCATGCCATTCATTGAGCTTTCCTGAAATAATAGTCTTGGAATAGCATTAGCTCAATGAGCTATATGTTGTTATGAATTACCAAAACCACCTAGGGATAGTTGCACTTTCACCTAGCCCGCAGACAAAGTGAGGGAGGAATACAACCCTCTCGGGGGGCTCTGGAGTTGGGACGATCTGTCCCGCCGTCGGGAGACGATGGCTGATTTTCTTGGCCAGATACCCGGCCTCCCGAAGCTTGTTGATATCCTTCTCCTGGACGGTAGAGGCCATCCACTTGCCTCCTGCTCCGGATCCGGACATTTTCGGAGGGCCTTTGTGGGCGGAGAAGACGAATGCTTGGGCACTGGAGCTCAAGTGAGAGAGAATGGATGAGCAGAGGAAGGAGAAGGCGTGGGTAAAAAGGGGAGTCCTTATCTCCTTATAAAGGCAGCAGGTATCCTGCGCCTCCCCACTTGCCCGATAAACTCGCTTATTCCCCAAGCGCCGTGTTGATGGCGCGATTGGGTTACCCACACCCGTATTGATGAGAATCCCGTGATAAGGGGACATGATCTCTGCTTCGAAAGGACGTGCCAATAAAACCGCCTCGCGATATGTGCGGTAGTAGGTTGACAAAAATGGTTCGAATAATGACCGGGCCGCAGCGTGATATCACGCTATGAAAAGTTGTCAGCAGATTAGATTTGTGGAATATTGTGCTCTCTACGGTGGTATGTGGAAATTGTTTTGCAGAGCCGGACACGATCCTTGTGTTCAAAATCTTCTATGGACTATTCGGAGAAGGAACCTGCCTTGCAATGCCGAAAATAATCTGCGCGCCGGACTCATCGTCATTGAAGCCTGGTTTAGGGGCTACTGAGGGAGTCCTGGATTAGGGGGTCCTCGGACAGCCGGACTATGTACTTGTGCCGGACTGTTGGACTATGAAGATACAAGATTGAAGACTTCGTCCGGGTGGGACTCTCCTTTGCGTGGAAGGCAAGCTTGGCTATTCGGATATATGGATTTCCTCCTCTGTAACCGACTCTGTGTAACCCTACCCCCTCCAGTGTCTATATAAACCGAATGGTTTAGTCCGTAGGACAATAACAATCATAATCATAGGCTAGCTTCTAGGGTTAGCCTCTATGATCTCGTGGTAGATCAACTCTTGTAATACTCATATCATCAAGATCAATAAGGCAGGAAGTAGGGTATTACCTCCATAGAGAGGGCCCGAACCTGGGTAAACATCGTGTCCCCCG
Source organism: Aegilops speltoides (assembly GCA_021437245.1). Classification (NCBI taxonomy): domain Eukaryota; kingdom Viridiplantae; phylum Streptophyta; class Magnoliopsida; order Poales; family Poaceae; genus Aegilops; species Aegilops speltoides. The sequence goes on along the minus strand of CM038141.1, from coordinate 174,437,924 downwards.
CCTCCTATTACCATTAGCCTTAGAGGCACAGTTCAGGACCCCCTACCCGAGATCCGCCGGCTTTGACACCGACAATCATGGCATTGACCTCGTGCTAAGAATCGGAGGTAAAAAGAAAGCACAAGGGGTCGAACACAAACCGTAGTTCGGCGGGTGTTCTCTACAGCGGCAACGGCGGAGCAGATTCCCGTTGACGGCGACAGAAACCAGCGGTGGGAGGTCACTGGCGGTGAGGAGGCGATCCGGATACCCGAGGAGGCAGAGCAGGATATGCGCGGGCTGAGGGGTTTTGAAGAAATTTCCAAAATCTCACCCATGGGTATATATATCCCGACCCTGTCGGCGTGACTGAGTGGAATAACTCGGTGGCACCGAGATGCGGAATTGCAAGCGGTTAGTGCAACTCAGTGTGACCGAAATGGATGACTTGGTCATACCTAAATGCACAAATAGGTTTTGGAAGTTTAAGTCTATGACGAATCATGGACTCCGAGTGCTCCTCACACAGAGTGGTTCGAATCTGACTTGATCAAACTTTGTGATGTAGCATGAATAGAGTTTGAGATGAGAAAAGCATAGATAGCTAGAGAAGGTTCTTAGGCATTCTTGTCCATCCACTTGGCAAAAGAGAAAGAGCCAAACAATCAAAGCTACAAGCGGATGTCCTCTAATGAGTAAAATATGCAACCAACATGCTCACACAATAAAATGGCAAATGAAATATGTGGCAAAGCATGCACAAACACTCTAGCATCTATCAAGCAATTTGCGATGACTAGGTCATCTATATATGAGTATGTTGACTTAGGAGTCAAATGAAAACATTTGATCATAGGTCACACTCATAGTTTAAGCACAAGTGGGTTACCACTTTTACATAAAGCATTGTTGTGCTCACACCGTTAGAGTTGCTTTAGCTAAATTCTTAGAGTAAAGCTCCCCCTAGATGTGATATCCCCCCTAAGAGGGATGAACTAACCTTGGGTTTTATCGATGATCACTTCATGTAGGTGTTGAATATGTGGATGTTCAATGTTGATGTAGATCATTCGGAGCAATCCATTGGAGTGAGTTGCACTTTCAATACCTACACGGGTTAGTCCCACAAGGAACAAGCAAGGGTATCCATAGACATAGAATGATGTACACACAAGATGATGTCCATGAAAGCATTAGGTTAGCTTGTCCCTTGTCTTACCAACAAGAGTGTTTGTGACTCCTTGAACTAGTGCAAGATGTGGAAGTTGTTTGCACTTGTTCTTACCAAAATGATATGAGTGAAGTGTGATGGGGAGTCACCCTCAAGAATTCTCTAGTTCTTCCTCTTCTGGGTCCACATCATCTTGATGGGAATCCTTGGGGTTGTAGTCGTACTTGATGAAGTAGAACTTTATGTAGTCTTGGGAACCCACTTTACCAAGGCCTTGCGAGCTTCTTCAAATGCATCAATCTCCTCTTGAAGCTTATCCTTGCCTTTTTGCTTGTGGTCTTGTGGTGGAAGATCATCTTGAGCTTGTGTCCCTTTGAAAGAAGTAGGATAATACTTCTCTTGTTGAGGAACAAACTTTGTCTTGGGGTATTGATCTTCTTCCCACTCAACTCCATTGGCATTGAACTTTCGTTCAAAACCAACACCTTGATTCTTCTGGTGCCTTCCTTGCTTGCGTACAATTTCCTCAAATTGCTTATTTATGGCAAGGCTCTTGTAAACACCTTTCTATATAATTCCCTTCAATAAGCTATTTTCTTTCTCAAGTGTAACTTGGCTAAGAGAATCATCAGTGGAATCGAGAGAACTACTAGAAGTAACAATATTGGACTTAGCATGATTATTGTTACTACTAGAAGAAGAATCTTTCTTACTTTTTTTGCTAGATTTAACGTGTGGCATGTAAGTAGACAAGAGTAAACGCTTAGCAATGTAAGAAGAACTTTTCTTCCGAAGATCATCATTGATGGCCTTTAAGAACTCATGTTCTTACTCAAGATTGAGCTTTTCGAAGCGTAACTTCTCATGAGTTTTTAAAAGTTCTCGATGATCTTATAAAGTAGTTTCATGAGTTAACTTAAGAGTGTTTAGCTCTTTAGTTAGACGATCAATCTCCTTCTTATCATCGTCATTCGTTTTATCTTGATTAGCATGATTAATAGCAAATTCATCATAGTTTTCGCAACTAAAGTTGTCAACAAATAAATCATCATCATCTAACAAATCATCTTCGTCACTATTGAAATCAACATACTCGGTGGGTGATACCTTTGGGCCTTTAGCCATGAAGCATCTTCTAATTCCTTCATTTGGTGAGTCAAATATGTCATAGGAGTTGGTTGACACAAGTGCTAGACCGGCAACACCTTCGTCTTGAGTATATTCGGAGTCAGAGTGATAACTTCTTTCGGAGTGATGGTCGGAGTCGGAGCCGGATACCCATTCACCAAGGTGATCTTGATGTCTTCGTTTTGTGTAGCTCTTTGATGATTTGTCCTTCCTTTCCGAATCCTTGCTTCTCCGGGAGGTTCTTCGTTCATAACGATCATCTCTACTCCTTCTCTCTCTTGGTGGTGATTCTTCTCTTCTACTTCTTCTTTTAGGTGAATATTCTCTCCTTTTGTAGGGAGTTGTACACTTATTGGAGTAGTGTCTGGGTGTTCCACAACTTTAGAAATTACGTTCACGACTCGAAGATCTTTTGTCATTGTAGGACCTTGACTTGGAACTTCTTTCCTTGCTTCTACTCTTTTAGAATTTGTTGAAGTTCTTCACCATTAGGCTCCATTCTTCATTGAAGGTTTGTTTCTCACTTGATGATGTAGGAGCATCACATGAGGCTTTATAAGCACCACTTGACTTGTTGTGAAGCTCTTCTTTATGCTTGAGTGACATCTCATGAGCAACAATTCTTCCAATGACTTCTGTTGGCTTGAGATCTTTGTAATTGGGCATCATTTGGATCAATGGGCACACGGTATCATATTTTCCATCCAAGTCTCTTAGGATCTTCTTGATGATGAATCTATCGGTCATCTCTTCCCTTCCTACGCTAGCAATCTCATTTGTGATGAGAGCAAGCCTAGAGTACATTTCAGCGACACCTTCACCATCCTTCATTTTGAACTTGTCAAGTTGACTTTGAAGCACATCCAATTTGGATTCCTTGATGGAGTCGGTACCTTCGTGCATATCAATCAAAGTATCCCAAATTTCCTTTGCATTCTCAAGACGGCTGATTTTGTTGAATTCTTCGGGGCACAATCCGTTGAAGAGAATATCACAAGCTTGAGTGTTGTATTGCAGCATCTTCAACTCTTCCGCGGTGGCTTCACGGTTCGGTTCTCTCCAATCGAAGAATTCACCTTGCAAGCCAATACACACAATAGCCCAAACGGCGGGGTTATGTCCAAGAATATGCATCTTCATCTTATGCTTCCAAATACCAAAATTAGTACCATCAAAGTAAAGACCTCTACGGCGGTAATTTCCCTCGCTAGATGCCATACTCTCCTAGGTTGTGAAACCAAGGCTATGATCACCAAAAGCTTATGGAAATCAAGGCAAATGGAGACCATAGCTCTGATACCACTTGTAGGATCGAAAGTATGTCTAGAGGGGGGGTGATTAGACTACTTGACCAAATAAAAATCTATCCTTTTCCCAATTTTAAGTCTTGGCAGATTTAAGCAACTTGACACAAGTCAAGCAATCAACCTTCACATGCAATTCTAAGAGTATAGCGGTGGAATGTAAAACATTGCACATGAAGGTAAAGGGAGGAGTTTGGAGGGAGAAAACACAATGTTGACACGGAGATTTTTGGCGTGGTTCCGATAGGTGGTGCTATCGTACATCCACATTGATGGAGACTTCAACCCACGAAGGGTAACGGCTGCGCGAGTCCACGGAGGGCTCCACCCACGAAGGGTCCACGAAGAAGCAGCCTTGTCTATCCCACCATGGCCATTGCCCACGAAGGACTTGCCTCACTAGGGTAGATCTTCATGAAGTAGGCGATCTCCTTGCGCTTACAAACTCTTTGGTTCAACTCCACAATCTTGACGGAGGCTCCCAAGTGACACCTAACCCATCTAGGAGACACCACTCTCCAAAAGGTAATAGATGGTGTGTTCTTGATGAACTCCTTGCTCTTGTGCTTCATATGGTAGCCTCCCCAACACTCAACTCTCTCTCAAAGGATTGGATTTGGTGGAAAGATGATTTGAGTGGAAAGCAACTTGGGGAAGGCTAGAGATCAAGATTCATATGGTAGGATTGGAATATCTTGGCCTCAACACATGAGTAGGTGTTTTCTCTCAGAAAATGAATGCCGGAAGTGTAGGCATGTTCTGATGGCTTTCCTCACGATTGAAGAAAGGGTGGAGAGGGTATATATAGCCTCCACACAAAATCTAACCGTTACACACAATTTACCAAACTCGGTGGGACCGAATCAAAAAACTCGGTCAGAACGATTTAGTTCATAATGTGACCGTTAGGCATTGCGGTGGGACCGACATGTCAACTCGGTGGGACCGATTTCGTTAGGGTTAACATAATCTCGATGAGACCAATTACACAAACCGGTGGGACTGACTTTGGTAATAAGCTAACTAGAGAGTTGGTCAGGCAAACTCGGTGGGACCGATTCGCTCATCTCGGTGAGACCAAAACGTTACGAAGGAGAAACAGAGAGTTTGCATTGCAAACTCGGTGGGACCGATTGTTCATGTCGGTTAGATCGAAACGTTATGATGGGAAACAGAGAGTTTGCAATCCCATCTCGGTGAGACCGAGATCCCTATCGGTGAGACCGAAGTGGCTAGGGTTTCTGGAAGTGGCTATGTCAAATAAACTTGGTGGCGCCGGATAGATCAAATTGGTGGGGCCGAGTTTGACTTTTGGTTTGGGACATATGTGGATATGAGAAAGTGGTTGAGGGTTTTTGGAGCATATCACTAAGCATTTTGAGCAAGCAAGCCATTAAGCAACACCTCATCCCCTTCTAATAGTATTGGCTTTTCCTATGGACTCAATGTGATCTTGGATCACTAAAAGTAAAATGTGGAGTCTTAAGGTTTAGAGCTTGAGTCAATTCTTTGTCCTTAGCATTTTGAGGGGTCCACATTCCTAATCCATGCCATGCCAATCATTGAACTTTCCTGAAATATTCATCTTGAAATAGCATTAGTTCAATGAGCTATATGTTGTGAATCATTACCAAAACCACCCAGGGATAGTTGCACTTTCAATTGCACTGCACATAAAAGAGCCTGGTCATGAGATATATGCTAACATCCTCGATGATATCATTCGTCCAGACTTTGTTCGAATTAAGTGTTCTTTTCAAGTATCTGCATGTTGACTTACCCAGCAATATCAAAGGAGTTTTGTAGTATTTAAGCAACCAATTGTTATTCCATTTTCTTACTCTATTCCTACCTACTAACTTTTAGTTACCGATACACTTTTCTATTGCCCTATTTTAACTAAATATTCCCTGTACTCCCACTTCTTTTAGAAAGCAGCGCTGACAAGGAGAATCCGGAGGTGGACAAGAACAGCAAGCGACTCCAGTAGGCCTAGACTTCATCAGCAGCCTCTCCGATGATATGTTGATAGTCATCATCTCCCTCCTCCCAATCAAATATGGGGCACGGACAACCGTCATTTCCCGATGGTGGCACCCCCTATGGCACTCCACCCCTCTCAAACTCATCGACACCCATGAGCTCTGCCATGGCTACGCAAAAGCTTGGATGTGTTCTTCCAGATCCTCAGCAGTCACCATGGCCCAACCAGAGGCCTTAGCATGGGCAAGTTCCGTTCCAATGGCAAGGACTGAGCCAAGCTTTAGGAGTGGTTCCGATCCCCCGCCCTAGATCAGCTCGAGGAGCTCACTTTTGATGATGGCATATGCGCTCGCTGCCAACGTCCGCGCTCCGCCTCACGCCCACGTTGAGCGTAGCCAAGTTCAGGAACTGTCATCCCCCCTTAATGACGTGGCCGCTCTTATTCTACCATGACTGAAGCACCTCGAGCTCGTCGTCGTCTACCTCCCCGATGGTGACATGGAGCGCCTGCTCCGTGGTTGTACTGCACTCGAGTACCTTCGTCTTCAAGTGATCAACAGGTTGAGTAGCTTCCACATCACCTCCATGACTCTCCGAACTATTTATGTGTGTTGCTGGTGCTGCAAGACATCACAAAATGTGTGCCACAGTATGGTTATTGAGGACACACCTTCACTTGAGAGATTACTTGTAGTTGATCAAGAAGGTCCAACAAGAATCAATGTCATTTCTGCGCCAAAATTTACAGTGCTGGGCTACTCGTCTGACAAATACTCTGAACTTGTTATTGGATCCAAACCCGTTCAGGTACAATAGTCGCCTTCTACCCTCCTAGAAATTAACATTATTTCTAATTTTGAAGATGTATGTTCATCTATCATCCAGAAAATGATTTCGACAAGCTTTAACCCGAAACTGCGCACAGTGAAGGTGTTGGCACTAGAATCTATTGGCCCCAACCTGGACCAAGCTGTCAGTTTCCTGAGATGCTTTCCGTGACTGGAGAAGCTATATATCGAGGTGACGTTCCTTTCCTGTTAAATGTTAACCATAAGGGAGTTCAATTTTTGACACCTTTTTCCAAGTTTACAATGACAATGTACTATGATTTATGAAGGATGTTTGGAGGATTTTAGTATATACATGCCCCCCCCCCATATTGGTTGCTTGATCCATATGGTTACAATCCATAAGCATTTCTCCTTTGTATTCATCTGTATTAGTTTTCTTAGGGAACTTTTCATCCACTCCAACCTCTTGTGGAGAAGGCTACATTTTTCTAGATTGTAATCAAATGCCCATATTAATCATGTCAGATCAAAGATAGTGCATTTTACAAATCCTGCAAACCAAATAGGCCTGTAGTAGTGTTCAAAACTGCATGTAGGCACTAACACGTTTTCTTCCTTTGCAGATAAGATTAGGCCCGGTGGTGGATAATGTGATACAATATAACAATCACATCGAATGCCTAGATTTGCATCTCTGAGAAATTACTTTGAACTCCCACCGAGGGACCTTACCAAAGATTATATTCGTCAGGTTCTTTGTTGTGAGAGCAAGGGGGCTGAAGGTAATGAGGTTTTCCCTACATTTATTTCGCAAAAATGAATGGTTTGTTGATCAGCGTCGGGGGCTGTGGCGAAATGGAATAGGCTCCGAAAAATCTGAATTTCATTTTGGAACTTCAGATGACAGAGTAATCAGAAGTCGTCGTGTCAACCCCCATACATGACTTCTCAGTGGCTAACCCCTTTGCAAAAATTATGAGGTTTTGAATCTAGCCTTACAAGTGGTAATATTAGTTTGAACCTCTCTTATATCCATGTTCAGCGGATCAGCACGAGTGTTTGCAGCTGATGAGCTGAATTTCATTTCTAATATCAGTTTGAACCTTGTAATCTTCGAAATTGAGCCATATAACTCTGGAATTTGAACCTTGTAATATTTCGAGCTTTTGTGGTACAATCGTTGAAATGGCACGGTTAGATTTTATATTAAGGTCACAATCTGAGACTCATACATTGCATATTAAGGTCACAATCTGAGACTCATACATTGGTAGCACTATTGTGACCTTAATATGCAATGGACTTAGATTTTATTAACCATTCTCGAATGTGTTTACCTTGTCGATCTCACAGCACAAGATCTGTATAGCTAACTCAACTACGAGCTTCAACATTATTGCACACAATTGGTTTCTTCAACCGTGTGCCCTGTAGAGCGCAGAATTAATTATCGCACTCGAGTGTCCATCATCACCCTTCTGTGTAACTTTGACCTCATCACCCACGGGTAAACTTATGACCGAAGTCATTCCACACACTTCGTTTTTACAAAGCATTTTGCCTATAAACGCCCATGATTTTCCCCTCTTCTAGCTGACGCGTGGCCAAACTAGCCGGGTGGGAAGCATGCGTGGTAAACTACACGGTTGCGCGGGAACAGGCTCACCAACGATACATTTGGCGCCTCTTAGAGCCCACGCATGCGGGGTTCTCAAGCGTGCATTGGAATCCTCCTCTATGAACGCGGTGACAAGACGTCATGATTACAGGCCGGCCGGCCCCCATTTATTACAGTGGCCATTTAAACCTTGTGTCTCTTCAACCTTTCGATTGCACCCCACTATTGCAAGAAGCACACCCACCACGAAAAATTCTTAGAGGGTATCCTGTGCAGCTCCAATGGCGCTTTGAGCGGCTGCCGACGACGAGCATCAGTTTGCCACGCATGCCGTGGTGGACAACCACAGAAGGTTCACAAAGCTTTCGGTGGTGTACACTGACAACCCGGTCTAGGTGGAGCACTCCATACACATCATGGAGTTGTTGCTTGCTGAGGAGAAGTACAAGGTGGTCGGGTTTGACCTCGAGTACACCAGCGCTCGTGTCGGGTCTTGTCCCAAGGTCGCCGTCGCCTAGATGTGCATGCGCAGTCACGTCCTCGTCTACCACTACTGCCTGGCCACAAGGCCTTGTGAGCATTTTGCTAGGTTTGTCAACAACCCCCACTACATGTTCTCTACGGTGGATATCACCAATGATGTAAAGGTGCTCAAGAATTCGAGCATCGCCTGCCAGAATCTTGTCGACATCCAGGGCCAATACAAGATCTGGGGCAGCAACGAGCATGAGAAGGACACACTAGTTCACCTCGCCGAGGTCATCATCGACCCCTACTACAGAGACATGAAGGGTTCCTGCAACAAGGACAAGTGTGCCTGGCACTCGGCATGGATGGAGAAACTCGACAAAGCTCACGTCGTGTACGTGGCCAAGGAGGCGTACATGAGATACGAGATGTATAGGCGGATCGTTGACATGAGTAAGTGCCTCCTTCCCTAAAACGGCCAGGGATCCAGCCGGAAGTAGATGATTAGATCCTCATTTCTCCTACTTTAGTATGCATGTAATTGCTTACTTTGGTGTGTGGAAATGTTATGTGTGTAGTCACTTGTGTAATTGTATGCTTAATTTGGTTATGCAATGCTATCTTTTTAAGCATATATGTTTGTGTAGACAGAGCAAATCACATCGCACACGGACTAAACAATGGAACCCGTCGGTGATGTTTTCATCAATCACTCACAATTGTATACCAGCAATCGTTTGCTCACTACACACACGGCTAGTTAATAGGAATCGTTTGTGTTGTTATTGGTCTTCCCACACATGTCCGGTTGCAGACCTGTTTGCTGTGTATCACACACGTCTTGTTAAGTTGAAGCATTTCTGTTCTCTTGGCTCAATGCAAATAGTTCATCCGAGTGAACTGTATGTCGTATATCGCACACACATTCATCGGGTTGACCGTTTCTTTGTGTTTCCTAATCATAAATAGTTCATACGACTAAACTGTATACCATTTATCGCACACACCTTTCATCTGGCTGCCTGTTCCTATTGTTCCGTATCAATGCAAACGGTTCATCGGAGGGTACTATATGTCGTATATCGCAGACACCTTGATCTGGTTGCCCGTTTATGTTATTCTATCTCATCGCAAATAGTTCGTATGGATCAACCGTATGCCCCACATCACACACGCATCTAAAATCTGAACCGTGTTTGATGTATCCACCATCGCAAATGTTTGCATCTTTTTTTGATGGTTTTTTACATCATCGTTTGCGATTAATGCATGGCACACAGTTTCATCGAAGGGTCTCTGATCGTAGTGTCGCGTTAGCAGCATCCTGCAGTAGTGATTCATGATCATTGCCTTAGATATCATCATAACTACGCGCTTTTCTGTTAATTGCTCAATAGTAATTTCTTACCCACCATATGGTTTCTTCAAGAGAGAAGCCTCTAGTGAAACCTATGGCCCCCAGGTCTATTTTCCATCATATATTTTCAGATCTATAAAACCAAAAACCCAAATTTATTTATATTTACTTATTTTGCCTTCCATTTATCTTTTGTACCTATCTCTATTAGATCTCACTCTTGTTCGTGACCGTGAAGGGATTGACAACCTCTTTTTCATGTTGTGTGCAAGTGTTTTTAGTTTGTGCAGGTGCATATATTGGGGACTTGCTTGTGCCTCCTCCTGGATTGATACCTTGGTTCTTAACTAAGGGAAATACTCATCTCTACTTTGCTACATCACCCTTCCTCTTCAAGGAAAAAATCAACGCAAGCTCAAGAAGTAGCACCTACACTAGTGTTTGGTTGTCATGTGATGTTCCCTTTGCTTCACCATACTTTACAAAAACTGAGGTGAGATGTGTCGGTATCCTCTTAAGTCATACACATGCTCACTATACTGGTCTCCTCGTTATTGGTTTTGTTCTTCTTTCTCGTTAACATGTTCGAGCATACCTGTGACGTAGCCACCTATGTTTGGCCAGCCGATGATGGATGCAGTCACACCGAAAGGGCCCTAAGAATATCTATCCATCATCGGAGGAGCAAATTCCACTCTCGAGCTATCAAGTCCCTTGTCAAACTTTCTGATGAACATGTAAGTTGTCTTATGATCACCGTGTTACAAGTGAAGTTTGAGCAACCCCAAAGCCCACTGTAAAAAGTCAATATGATACTCTCATGGTCCAAGGAGTAAAACGACACATTAACACTCTGTGTGATAATAATTGACTTGTGACGATATCATCTCAAAGTATAACAAACAAGTTTGGGTCGATTCAATATGATCGCTCTTCAAATGTCGTACTCCCAATGTTGTTTTAGGACTATCATTACACTTAACGATATCCTAAGATTTAGAAAACGTGATCACCAACAACACTTGAGCCAGTCTTAGAGGCGAGACTAGGAATCTTATCTTGTCTCTTATCATTCTACACGTGCATGTGAGTTTTCGAGGATCGTAGCAGTTATAGCATAGATATAAACTCTTAATTATGAACATGGAAGTATAACAATACAATATTATTGCCTCTCGGGCATACTTCCAACAATAATTGGATTTCACGCCGTGGTAGTCTCAAGCCACTGGGCGAGCTATACATTCAAGGCGTAACCAATGTTGCTAACATGGGACAAGGCAAAAATCAAAGCAATGTTCTCGGCTGATGATACAAATGACATCATGCAAATTGAAGTAGGTGGACCGGGCATTGATGATTACATGGCCTGGAGCTTCACAAAATCTAGTGAGTATTCAATAAGGTCTAGCTATCACTTAAGGATGATAGTAAATAAGATAAAATCTAGACGACTGGAGTCATCCTCTTCAGCAACTACCCACAGGGGTTGGCTTAATATGTGGGATTCAAATAATCAAAACAAGATGAAAGTCCACTTCTGACACGTGCTGAAGAATGGATTAGCCATCGGTTCCAATATGCATAGAGGAAGAATAAAGCTAGGTGTATACTGTACTACATGTGGCAAGGAAGAACAAACCATCATCGCTTTTGACCATGCCCTCACGCAGCATGTTGTTGGCGGATGTTGCGCTCGGCATCAGGAGCACCAGTGGTGACCCCTCCGGCATTGGCTTGCTCTCAGAGCGCCACTGCGAGATGGTTACTTACATGGCTTATGGAGGTGGGAGAAGAAGAAAGGGTACTGCTAGCGAGAAATGAAGCGCACAACGCGAAAAGGATTTCTGAACCTCAGATGGTTGTGACGGTTGTACTGGAATATGCAAAGGAATGGGAGGAGGCGCAGATCGCTCAACCCAACAAAACAAAGGCTCCAGAGCCGAGGAAGCTATGGACACCACCTGATACAGGTTGGGTAAAACGAAATCCAGATGGAACAATTTCTAAACAACAAACAAGGGATGGTGGAGGGGTGGTGATGGCGGATCACAATGGAGGGCAAGCTACTGCTACCCGACGATAGCAGAAGCAGAGGCTGTGGAGATTTCTGCCTGTAAGTCGAGGTTGCAGCTAGCTCAAGAGATGAACATTGCAAAGGTACACATTGAGCTTCACTGCTATGGAGTAGTAACAATGCTAAATAATCATGTGAACTCTCTCGGCTTATTGACCTCTGATAGAAGACATGAAGGACAAGTTGAAGGGTTTCCGGGAATTCAAGGTTATGTGGGCTCATCGCTCGGCAATGGAGCTGCACCAGAGCTAACGAGGGCGGGTCTTTTTATAGAAGGTAGTTTGATATGGGATGGTGCACCCCCGGAGTATATGTGATGCCCGGATAATTAAGCTACAGTAAATCTCTGCTAATGACGCCACATCACCATGGTTACTGTTGATAAACTCGCATTGATTCAAATCCGCGTTCAAATTCAAATTTAAGGTAAAGTCAGATAAATTGTTTCTTCATGCAGTAAAATTAAATGTTCAAAGTGTGGCAAATAATCCCTAGATATTTGTCATGTTGGAACCAACCTCTTTTGAATTCCCAAAATGCCCCTAGGAATTAATTTTGGTCCAGCAGCAATTAAATTGGCCTTTCAATTTCTAAAAATGGTTAGACAACTCCTTTTGACCCCCATACTTTTTGTTCCATATCATGTATTGTGTTAGAATTATGTGCCAAGTTTTCTTCAAAATAAAACTCATTTGTTACTAAACGGAAATGCACAACTAAGGCTAAAAATAATTAACAAAAAATTAAAAGGAGAAAAACAAAAGGAAAGGCCACTGTGCACTTGGGCCACAAGAGCACAAGTGCCTACGGCCCAACCTACAACCGGCCCTCTCCTTCTCACATACAGAGAGGAAGGCAGAGCCATGGCCGTGGCCTCTGGTCGGCCGTCCATGTGCCGAGGATTGCCCGTGTCGAGCATCCGATGACCCTCGTGATGGATAAGAACCCCCCCCCCCCCCCTACACCGTAGACAAACCCTAGCCCCATTTCCCCCTCTCCCTTGCTCGTCCTCTTCTCTACAAAGCGCGCAGCCATGGCCGCCCTCGCAGCCGTCGTTGTTCCCGTGTTGAGCTTGCAGGTCCAGGAGCTCCACCACCGTAGTCTCCTTCGCATCCGTGCTTTGATTCGAGCAGGGACGTACTCTACGCTCACCATCAAGCTCATCTCTGTCACAGACATCGCCGGTGTTCTTCGACATTGCCATGGCTCTCGTCACCCCGGCCTTCCTGAACCTTCCCCAAGCACCACTGTGAGCACCTCCTCCATCTCCTTCTCGCCCCGATGTAGATCCACTATCATAGGACCCTGCTAGCGCCGTGCCCGAGCCCTCACGGGCTCGCGTTTCCGCCCCCGCTCTCTGTACGCGTCCGCTTGCGCAACGGCGCTGCCGTCCGCGAGCCCTGACCACATCCGGCCATGAGTAGCTCACGTCGGCCACGCCCAAGGTCTCCCGTGCCCGAGCATGGTCTCACCGCTGCCCGTCCGTCGCCACTGTCCGCCACGCCCGCTGCTCGCTGCAGCTCTAGCCACTGCTGCCGCCTACCCCTCTGGCCTCCCCTGCCATGACACCGCCACTCACGTGTGCGCTCGCCGTCGCGCACTGCGCCCGCTCGTGTCGGCCTCGACCGCTGCAACCATCGTCGTCTCCCCACGGTGCCCCGACATCCTGCCCTGCGGTCCGGTGGCCGCCCCGCTAGCGCCGCCCGCCTGCGCCGATCACCACTCACCGGGCCTTGCCCCCTCGCCCCACACCGCCCATCTCCGGCCTCCGCTTGCCCCAGCCGCGCCCCGTCATGGCCATGGTCGTCGGTCGGGTCCGCCCCGCGGGCGCCCCACCCGCGCCAGTTAAGCCACCCGCTCCAGTGGCCTTCTGTGCCACTGGCAGCCGGCCCCATGACCCTGTAAAAAAAGGTGTTTAAAAAAATTAATTAATTAACTTAATTAATTTGGTTTAATTTAACCTAATTAACTTAATTACCTTTTTAACTAGATGTTTAACTAATGAGTGTATGACAGGAGGGTCCCACCCCCGTTGTTGACCAGTCAAACGTTGACTGGTTAACTGGGTCCCCTGGCCCACATGTCATCCTCTGTGTGCACTTCTGTGTACATAGAGCTGGGTACACGTAGCAATTTGTTATTTATTTTCGAATTAAAATAATTTCAGAATATTGTTTAAACTTTGGAAATTCATATAAATTCAACCGTAACTCCGATGAAAAAGTTTTCTACAATAAATTTGCTGAGAACGACGAGACGAATCCGAATACGCGGTTCGTTCGTCTGTCACACGTACCAAGCATAGCAAACATGCAACCGTCCCCCTATGTTTCATCTGTCCGAAAATAACAAACTTCGGGAAAGCATTCCCGGATGTTGTCCCCCTTCGCCGGTAGCGTGTAGTGCCGTGTTAGAACACCCTAGCACTGCTTATTGTCATGTCATGCATCTGTGTGCTTTGTATTTACTGTTTCTTCCCCGTCTTCTCTCCGATAGACCCGAGACTGATGTTGCCGCTGTGATTGACTACGTCACCGACGACACTTCTTCCCTTTCAGCGAGCTTCCAGGCAAGCCCCCCCTTTGATCATCCCGATATGGCCCATTCCATTCTCTCATGCTTGCATTAGATTTTGCTACCGTATTTGATTGCTCATATTCTGATGCATAGCCTACTTTTGTACCTGCTATTGTTACCTACATGCTTATCCTAAACTTCTTAGTATAGGTTGGTTAGTGCTATGTCTTGAGCTTGCGTTGGTTTTCCTTGAAGAGGAAAGGGTGATGCGGCAATAGTAGCGTAAGTATTTCCCTCGGTTTTGAGAATCAAGGTATCAATCCAGTAGGAGGCTCCTCAAACGTCCCACGCACCTACACAAATAAACAAGAACTCGCAACCAACACAATAAAGGGGTTGTCAATCCCATCACGGCCACTTGCGAAAGTGAGATCTGATAGAGATAGTATGATAAGATAAATATATTTTTGGTATTTTATAATATAGATAGGAAAAGTAAAGATGTAGATAAAAGTAAATTGAAAGCTTATATGATAAAGGATAGACCCAAGGGCCATAGGTTTCACTAGTGGCTTCTCTCAAGATAGCATAAGTATTACGGTGGGTGAACAAATTACTGTCGAGCAATTGATAGAAAAGCGAATAATTATGAGATTATCTAGGCATGATCATGTATATAGGCATCACGATCATGACAAGTAGACCGACTCCTGCCTGCATCTACTACTATTACTCCACACATCGACCGCTATCCAGCATGCATCTAGACTATTAAGTTCATAAAGAAAAGAGTAACACATTAAAAAAGATGACATGATGTAGAGGGATAAACTCATGCAATATGATATAAACCCCATATTTTTATCCTCGATGGCAACAATACAATACGTGCCTTCTCGCCTCGCTTGTCACTAGGAAAGGACACCGCAAGATTGAACCCAAAGCTAAGCACTTCTCCCATTGCAAGAAAGATCAATCTAGTAGGCCAAACCAAACTTATAATTCGAAGAGACTTGCAAAGATAACTTAATCACACATAAAAGAATTCAAAGGAGATTCAATATTTCTCATAGATAAACTTGAGCATAACCCACAATTCATCGGATCTCGACAAACACAACGCAAAAAGAGTTACATCGAATAGATCTCCAAGAAGATCAAGAAGAACATGGTATTGTGATTAAAAGATAGAGAAGAAGCCATCTAGCTAATAACTATGGACCCGAAGGTCTATGGTAAACTACTCACAACTCATCGGAGAGGCCTTGGAGATGATGTAGAGGCCCTCCGTGATCGATTCCCCCTCCGGTGGAGCGCCGGCGAAGGCTCCAAGATGGGATCTCGCGGATACAGAAGGTTACGGCGGTGGAATTAGGTTTTCGTGGTCTATTCTGATGTTCTCGGGGTACTTGTTATATATAGGAGGAAGAAGTAGGTCGGTGGACGCCTGAGGGGCCCACGAGATAGGGGGGCATGCCCAGTAGGGGGCGCGCCCTCCACCCTCGTGGCTGCCTCGGCTGTTGCTTGACTTCCACTCCAAGTCCTCTAGATTAGGTTCGTTCCGAAAAGCACGCTCCTGAACGTTTCATTCCGTTTGGACTCCGTCTGATATTCCTTTTCTTCGAAACACTGAAATAGGCAAAAAAAACAGCAATACGGGCTGGGCCTCCAGTTAGTAGGTTAGTCCCAAAAATGATATAAATGTGTAAAGTAAAGCCCATAAACATCCAAAACGGGTAATATAATAGCATGGAACAATCAAAAATTATAGATACGTTGGAGACGTATCAAGCATCCCCAAGCTTAATTCCTACTCGTCCTCGAGTAGGTAAACGATAAAAACAGAATTTTTGATGTGGAATGCTACCTAGCATAATTCTCAATGTAATTTTCTTTATTGTGGCATGAATGTTCAGATCCAAATGATTCAAAATAAAAGTTTATCTTGACATAATAAATAGTAATACTTCAAGCATACTATTCAAAGCAATCATGTCTTCTCAAAATAACATGGCTAAAGAAAGTTCATCCCTACAAAATCCTATAGTTAGGCTATGCTTCATTTTCGTCACACAAAAATGCTCCCATCTTATACACCCCGATGACAAGCCAAGCAATTGTTTCGTACTTAAATAATCTCAAACATTTTTCAACTTTCACGCAATACATGAGCGTGAGCCATGGATATAGCACTATGGGTGGAATAGAATATGATGTTGGGGATTGTGTGGAGAAGACAAAAGAGGAGAAAGTCTCACATTGACAAGGATAATCAACGGGCTATGGAGATGCCCATCAATTGATGTCAACATGAGGAGTAGGGATTGCCATGCAATGGATGCACTTGAGCTATAAATGTATGAAAGCTCAACAAAAGAAACTAGTGGGTGTGCATCCAACTTGCTTGCTCACGAAGACCCAGGGCACTTTGAGGAAGCCCATCATAGGAATATACAAGCCAAGTCCTATAATGAGAAATTCCCACTAGTATATGAAAGTGACAACATATGAGACTCGCTATATGAACAACATGGTGCTACTTTGAAGCACAAGTGTGGAAAAGGATAGTAACATTGCCCCCTTTTTATTTCTATTTTCTTTTTTCTTTTTTTTGGGCCTTTTTTTTCTTTTGGCTTTTCTTTTTTTTTTCCTTTTTTCTTGGCCTTTCTTTTTTTATTTTTGGCCTTTCCTTTTTTTTATTTGGGGATAATGCTCTAATAATGATGATCATCACACTTTTATTTATTTACAACTCATGAATTACAACCCAAGACTAGAACAAGATATGACTCTATATGAATGCCTCAGCGGTGTACCGGGATGGGCAATGAATCAAGAGTGACATGTATGAAAAATTATGCATGGTGGCTTTGCCACAAATATGATGTCAACTACATGATCATGCAAGGCAATATGACAATGATGATGCGTGTCATGATGATAAACGGAACGGTGGAAAGTTGCATGGCAATATATCTCGGAATGGCTATGGAAATGCCATAATAGGTAGGTATGGTGGCTGTTTTGAGGAAGATATAAGGAGGTCTATGTGTGATAGATCGTATTGTATCATGGGGTATGGATGCACCGGTGAAGTTTGCACCAACTCTCAAGGTGAGAAAGGGCAATGCACGGTACCGAAGAGGCTAGCAATGATGGAAAGGTGAGACTGCGTATAATCCATGGACTCAACATTAGTCAAAAAATAACTCGTATACTTATTGCAAAAATCTACAAGTCATCAAAAACCAAGCACTACGTGCATGCTCCTAGGGGATAGATTGGTAGGAAAAGACCATCACTCGTCCCCGACCGCCACTCATAAGGATGCACAATCTAAGAACATCTCATGTTTCAAATTTGTTACACAACTTTCACCATACATGCATGCTACGGGACTTGCTAACTTCAACACAAGCATTCTTTAAATTCATAATCACCCAACTAGCATGACTCTAATATCACTACCTCCATATCTCTAAACAATTATCAAGTATCAAATTGATCATAGCATCCAATTCACTTCCTATCATAGTTTTTATTATACCCAACTTGGATGCCCATCATTCTAGGACCAATTTTATAACCATGGAAAATACCATGCTGTTCTAAGAGACTATAAAAATGATATAAGTGAGGCATGAGAGACTAACAATTTCTACAAAATTAAGCCACCGCCGTGCTCTAAGATATTTAAGTGAAGCACAAGAGCAAAACTATCTAGCTCAAAAGATATAAGTGAAGCACATAGCGTATTCTAATAAATTCTAATCAAGTGGGCTTCTTACCAAATGGTGTGTACATCAAGGATGATTGTGGTAAACTAAAAATCAAATACTAATATCATACAAGACACTCGAAGCAAAACACATATCATGTGGCGAATAAAAATATAGCTCCAAGTAAAGTTACCGATAAACAAAAACGAAAGAGGGGATGCCTTCCGGGGCATCCCCAAGCTTAGGCTTTTGGCTATTCTTGAATATCTTGGGGTGCCATGGGCGTCCCCAAGATTAGGCTCTTGCCACTGCTTATTCCATAGTCCATCAAATCTTTACCCAAAACTTGAAAACTTCACAACACAAAACTCAACAGGAAATCTCATAAGCTCCGTTAGTGCAAGAAAGAAAACCACCACATAAGTTACTATAATGAACTCATTCTTTATTTATATTGGTGTTAAACCTACTGTATTACAAGTTCTCTATGGTTCATACCCTTACATACTAGCCATAGATGCATCAAAATAAGCAAACAACACACGAAAGACAGAATCTGTCAAAAACAGAACAGTCTGTAGTAATATGTAACTCTCGAACACTTCTGCAACTCTAAAACTCCTATCAAAATAGGAAGTCCTGGGAAATTTGTCTATTGATCTACAGAAAAAAGAATCAACGCAAAAACACTTTTCTGTGAATTACTAAAATTATTTTCGTGCACGCAAAGTTTCTGTTTTTCAGCAGAATCAAATTAACTATCACCATAGGTTATCCTATATATTCTACTTGGCACAAACACTAATTAAAACATGAAAACACATATAAACAGAAGGTAGATGCAAAAATTATTACTAAACAGAAGCAAAAACATAAAACATAAAATAAAATTGGGTTGCCTCCCAACTAGCGCTATCGTTTAACGCCCCTAGCTAGGCACAAAAGCGAGGATAGATCTAAGTAGTGCCATCTTTGGCACTCAACTCATAAGTAGCTCGCATGATAGATTCATAAGGTAATTTAACTTTATTTCTTGGAAAGTGCTCCATGCCTTTCCTTAATGGAAATTATAATCTAATATTCCCTTCCTTCATATCAATAGTCGCACCAATCGTTCTAAGGAAAGGTCTACCAAGAATAATAGGACATGAAAGATTGCAATCTATATCAAGAACAATAAAATCTATGGGCACCAAATTCCTATTTGCAACAATGAGAACATCATTGATCCTTCCCATTGGATTTTTAATGATGGAATCTGCAAGGTGCAAATTTAAAGAGCAATCATCAAGATCATGGAAACCTAGAATATCACATAAAGTTTTCAGAATTATGGAAACACTAGCACCCAAATCACATAAAGCATAACACTCGTGATCTTTAATTTTAATCTTTATAGTAGGTTCACACTTATCATAAAGTTTTCTAGGTATAGAAACTTCCAAATTAAGTTTTTCATCATAAGATTGCATCAAGGCATCAACAATAGGTTTGGTAAAAGCTTTATTTTGACTATAAGCATGAGGAGAATTCACAACGGATTGCAACAAGGAAATACAATATTCTAAAGAACAATTATCATAATTAAATTCCTTGAAATCCAACATAGTGGGTTCAATGCTATTTAAAGTCTTGACCTCTCCAATCCCACCTTTACCAATTATAGCATCAAGATCTAAAAACTCTGAATCATTGGGACGCCTTTTAACTAAAGTTGACTCATATCCAGTCCCATCATTATTAAGATTCATATTGCAAAACAGAGATTCAATAGGGGACCCATCAATAACTTTAAGATCTTCATCATTATTTTCATGGAAATTAGAAGAACACGCCTTTACAAAGCAATCTTTATTAGCACGCAATCTAGCGGTTCTTTCTTTGCACTCATCAATGGAAATTCTCATAGTTTTGAGAGACTCATTGATATCATGCTTAGGAGGAGTAGATCTAAGTTTCAAAGAATCAACATCAAGCGAAAGTCTAAAAACGTTCCTAGCCAAATCATCAACTTTAAGCAATTTTTCTTCAAGCATGTCATTAAAATTCTTTTGAGAGATCATAAATTCTTTCACACTATTCTCAAAATCAGAGGGCATCTTATTATAATTACCATAATAATTATTGTAGGAATTTCCATAATTATTAGAGGAATTACTAGGGAACGGTCTAGGATTAAAGTTTCCTCTATAAGCACTGTTACCAAAATTATTCCTACCAACAAAATTCACATCCATAGATTCATTATTATTCTCAATCAAAGTAGACAAAGGCATATCATTGGGATCAATAGAAGCACTCTTAGTAGCAAACAATTTCATAAGTTCATCCATCTTTCCAACCAAAATGTTAATTTCTTCTATAGCATGCACTTTCTTACTAGTAGATCTTTCGGTGTGCCATTGAGAATAATTAGCCATAATATTATCAAGGAGTTTTGTAGCTTCTCCTAAGGTGATTTCCGTAAACGTGCCTCCCACGGCCGAATCTAAAAGATTTCTAGAAGCAAAATTCAATCCGGCATAAAAATTTTGTATGATCATCCATAAATTCAAACCATGAGTAGGGCAATTGCGAATCATCAATTTCATTCTTTCCCAAGATTGGGCAACATGCTCATGATCAAGTTGTTTAAATTCATAATATCGTTCCTAAGAGAGTTGATCTTAGCGGGAGGAAAATACTTAGAGATAAAAGCATCTTTGCACTTATTCCATGAATCAAAACTATTCTCAGGGAAAGACGAAAACCAAACTTTAGCGCGATCTCTAAGTGAAAATGGAAATAACTTCAATTTAACAATATCATTATCCGTATCATTCTTCTTTTGCATCTCACACAAATCAACAAAGTTGTTTAGATGGGTAGCGGCATCTTCACTAGGAAGGCCGGAGAATTGATCTTTCATAACAAGATTCAGCAAAGCAACATTCACTACAAAAAAAACACTTCCGTGATGATACGTGTTTGTCACAGTAGGTCGTGTTTTTTGTCATGCATGTACATCCATGACAAATTTATGATGTAATCAAGATAGTCATACCGCTTCGTCAGAGAAGTGTTCCATGACATTACCAAAATTATCATCATGGAAGTGTCCACTTCCATGACGATAAATCGCGCGTCCACGTAATCGCTTTTCGTCAAGGGTGACCGACACGTGGCATCCACCGTAACGGAACGCCGTTAAGCTATCGGGTCGGGTTTTGGATCCGATAACCCGTTAACAGCCCGACCAATGGGGATTTTCCATGTAAAATCATCATTGGCTGGAGCAAACACGGTTCCGCCACCGTTGGGACAGATGTCATCCGCTCATTGGACCGGCGCGCCTATGATACGGCGACACGTGGCACGGCCCAATAGAGGCCCATTCCTGTGAAAAGCCAGCCCGTTTGACTTGGTCAAAAGGTTGCGGGCCGGCCCACGGAAAGCTTGTTAATGGCCTGTTCGCATATAGCCCATTTACAGCCCGCTAACCGAGGGCCCGTTACGCCCTATCCAAATTAGGCCCAGTAGCGTCATCTGGGCCGTCCAATATGATTCAGCCCGTTTTAACTTCCGGCCCATGTGTGGCCCATGACTTCTTTCAGCCCATATGAGGACCTCTGTAACTCTTGGCCCATTAACGGCCCGTGGTGAAACTGGCCCGTAATGAACAGTGTATCACTTTATACCCATTAACGGCCCGTTATTCCATTGGGCCGTTTCCAGCCCAAGTTATCTTTTGGCCTTCTCAGGGCCCATTGATTCTTGGGCTCATTTGTAGCATTCGGTTACATACGGCCCGTTACCGTCATTTTCTGCTTGTGGGCCAAATTCAGCCCATCGTTACCGTCAGCCCGTTTGCGGACCGTTAATACGTTGGGCCATTTTCATGTTAAAAAACATGTTGGACTGTTTTCATAGAGTTATCAAATACGGCCTATTAACGGCCCATTATGGTGCACGAATAGTACGGCCCATGATTGGCGAAATGATGATACGCCCCGTAGAAGGCCCATGGATCCTACGGCCCGTATGAGGCCCATGGATAGTACGGCCCGTAGAAGGCCCATGGACCCTACGGCCCATAGAAGGCCCATTGATCCCTAAGACCCGTATAGAAGGCCGATGGATCCTACGGCCCGTATAGAAGGCCAATGGTCCTACGGCCGAACGAAGGCCCATGGATCATACGGCCTGCAGGAGGCCCATGGTTACAACAGTCCGTGTGTTGCCATGATTATTTTGCCCTAGTTACCAAAAATAGGCTATTGTGGCCACTAGAAAAACACAGAAAAAAAACTGCAGTGACTACAAGCATACAACTAAACAAGATAATAAGGAAATAGATAAGCAAGCAATTAAGGCTAGCCTATTACCGCTATTACACATATTACATCCACTGGGCATCAAAGTTCGCCACTAGTGCAAATATAGGGAACAAAGCAGCATATTACATACACTTGGCCATCAAAATTGGCCACCAGTGCAAATAAACGTGGCAGCAAAACAAGAGCATAACTGAAACAACTTCAAAAGAGCTCAAGAAACGTTATCCTGGGTATCCACCATGCTGGCAATAAGTTTAGCAAGCTGATTAGCTTTGTCCTGTTTGGCGCTAAAATCCTCCAACGCTTGTTTGTTGCACGTAAAGTATGCATCTGAATGCTCCGGGACTTCCGCATCCTTCCGCTTCTTGTCGCAAAGACAATGATCAATGTCTTTCAGGTTGTAGTTGAGACTCAAGAAACCGAACTGATTCAGACAGTGAGTTTGAATAGCTTGTGCATGCGGTAGTGGCCAGTAACTCGAACACTAAACCAAGACAGAGTCTTCCTTAGCTGTTTTATCAGCTTTGTTGGAGACCAACAAGGATGTGTCACTATCCTGAACCTTATCTGCATTACTTCCTTTACCATTGCTTAATAAGGCACTCTTCCCCAATATTCTGTCAGCATTATAAAAGAAGAAAGAAGCAGACACATAACAAGTTTAGCATGTACTAGTATATGAAACACATTTCGGTAAACCAGTTCATTAGTAAGGTGGACAGGATTAAACTACCAAGTCTTCTATTGCCAAGTACTAGTACATAATAAAAGCATCAAACAAACATATATCTATGTCCTATGGTCACTGCATTGTCTTGCCAAATCAAAATAGAGACACGGTTCAAATCATATCAGTTCAAGACAAAGCAGCAGTGAAAGAATACAAAGCGTGGGAAACTACACGGCACAACAAGATTTCAGATGGGTACCACGGGTCTACATGTACAACAACACTATTGGCTCACAGTGATGCTAGTAATGTGCATGGTATGAAAGTCAATCAGTATACACAATTGAAACTGGAATCAACAGAGCTATTGATAAGAGCAAACTGTTAAAGAAACATGCATGAACATACTGTTGTGCCATTGGAGTTTCGATTGATCCTTCAATTTAAAAATAAGTTCAGATCAAGAAATACAAGTGATACAAGAGCAAAGCAATCATAGTTAAAAAGGCGCGCCTAGCGGCGCGAAGCGCTTAAGCCTTAGGCTCTAGGCGTTATAAAACGAATTGCGCATAACTACGCATAATCATGCATAATCACAAGATAAGCATGCGCTTTGGTCAGTAAAGCGCAAGGCGGTTGCAAAACGCACAATTAACGCCTAGCGCTTTTTTGAACTATGATAGCAATGGAATCTTAAATTAGAACAGTTGTTCTTTAGGTTTAGGCACTTGTTCTACATGAACAGAGTACAGTAAGACGCAAGGATAAAATACTTAAAAATAAAAAATGAGCTCATAGACCTTACCACATTCTTGGTTTGGGACCAGTACAGAACAAGGCGTTCCCAGTCATCGTCTAGTAAATGTGTCTCAGGAGAACGTAAGGGAATTTGATGAGTTTCTTTGCCGGTGAAGTACATTTTCTTCAGGTAATTCTGATACTGCCACCAAGCATTCTTGAAGATAGCAGAGGTATTAGCACAGGTTACCTCATCCTGAGTTTCCAAATCGGCCTTCTCTATAGAGAAAAATGGGAAAATTTGTAGTATTATAACCATCATGGAGGTAGGATGTATGGGACGAAGCAAAGTAATTGCCATGAATAACATTACTTATACATAACTCCTGGCAAACACCTGCAACTGGCATTTTCCTTCATCTTCAGTATAATATTTCCAAGATGGGAAGATACGCACATACGATTTAACAACATCAAATGCGATAGATGCTAAACTACGACCGGTTGGTTGTGCTTCCTCCACAGGAATAGGCGTACTAACTGGTGGAGTTGGGGTTCGCCATGATAGTACTGGCCCTTTGGGCACTGGAGCTGCCTTACTAACCACTGTTGTTTGGGAGCTCTGTGGTGGAGATGGTGTTGTGTCAATAGGAACTGGGTTACTATCAGCTGGGGTTGGGGTTAGATTGGGTGAAGCTGGTTCTCTATCCATCGCAATAGGGGTACAATCTGCGAGAGTTTGGGTTATGTGTGGTAGTGCTGGTTCTTGTGCATGTACAACCGGGGTGCTATCTCCACCAAGAGGTAGCACTATTTTATTTGAAGACCGTGTTTTTATTCCGCTAGATACTGGCATCACCCGCTCCAATTCAAATGGCTGATAAACAGGAAACATAGTTGAATGTATAGACATTGTATGAGAGACAGACGCAATAGATAGTGTGGAAAGAAGAGGGCATGAAATAGTTGACATGTATATTGTTTAACTAAAGCGGATAGCATGACATAATTTCACATATATGATGTCTATCTAAACTGGATAGCATAGCATAACATAATTCAAAGATATGATGAATAACTAAACAGGATCGCATGACATAATTCACCTACATGTTATCTAAGTAATCAGGATCGCATCATTTAATTCACATATGTGATTTATATGCTAAATAGAGGGCATTCGATATGATGTCTGAACTAAGAACATGGTGTTGAATATTGTGTATATGATGTATAAACTATGCAATGCAAGACACCGTATGCATGATATGAGCAATATAACCGTGCCAAGTTAGAGCATACACCTCAGTGGGGGAATAGGACTGGTCATCTGTCTCTGAATCCATCTCTGAGGAGCTATCGGGACCCAATAAGAGATCTGCTTGACGTGTAGCACTGCGCTCTCAAGGCCTTGTTTTCACTCCAGATTTTTCCATCTCCCACCCAAATGGCTGATTCACAGGAAGAGTAGTTTAATGTACAAACATTGTCGACAAATGGAAATGTAATGAAGAAAAGGATGGGCAAGATATCATTCAAATATATGATGCCTGGTTAAACAGGATGGCATTGCACATTTCACATATATTATGGCTGGCTAAAAGACATGAGACTGCATAATTCCCATATATGATATAGAAACTAAACAGGTGGCATTATAGAACATGTCTAAACTAAGCAGATGACATATATGATGTCAAAAGTAGGCACTGCAAGGCAACATATGCATGATATAACTAACATCATCATGCTAAGGTAGAGCAAACACCTTGGGGGTAAATAGGAGTGGTCAGCGGCGTCTAAATACGCCTCGAAACAGATATCTTCCTCTCAGACATAACTGGAGAGGGTGGGGAGGGTTTGCCATTGAACCCACCATGGAGCGATGTCGCATGACATTGTATTGCCGCAAAAAACTCTTCTCTTTTTCTCTACATGTTCAAGATGATCAGTACAATATCGACATGCATACGAAAAAAATATGGTGAGATTATGTAAGGAGAGCATGCAGAAATTTAGAGTGATGGTAACAACCAGTGGATCGACGTTTTTCCGTTGAACCAAAATAGCCCTAATGGATCGACGTGAATGTATAGTAATAAGTGACGCAACAAGTGTACAACCTCTTTGCCATAGCTGTGTCGACCAAAGATCATTGGGTTGGTCATTTGAAGCGCTTGAGGCAGAGGTGGCTGTCGAGGTGTGGAGGAAGATCGAGGAATTTGTAGACGGCGTCCGTGGCACCGCTCACAGTGATGGATCGCTCGCGTTGGAGCAGCTCCGGTGAGTCAGAAGACATCAACGCTGAAGCAAAGACAAGACAGTCATCGTCAATCTCAAGTGGGATTCTAATAGCATCTCCAATAGATGATGAAAAATGGATGTAAAATTAACATGACCAAAAACCACCGACTACAAAAGATGAAGTAAAACTGTTGACTCGAACTTAACTGTCGAAACTGAAATTAATCAGGAATCTGAATGCTACCTGTCGGCCGAACGCAATGGTACCGAAAGACACTTGACATGTAGTTTAGGAAGGGCTGCAGTTCATCTTCAACTCAGACACCTCGAGCCGCTTTGCCACCACCGGCCGAACTGTCGGCCCAGCGCCCGCCGCCGCCCAAAACAACTCGCCACCGCCGCCTGCCAGCCCTCTAGGCCCCCCCCCCCCCACTGAACCCTAAGATAGATAGTGGGGTACCTCTCCAAGAGCCCCGTCCCGCTGCAAGGGTGGTTCTTCCTTAACTCCGTGAGGCCCCCCAACCCTGAAAAACGATCGACCCAAAAGTCGATTCATCGATCAAGTGTGGCTTAATCGGAGCAGAGCAGCAAGACGAAGCGAGGGGAGAGCAGCAGCAGCAGCAGGCGAAGCGAGCGATCGAGCGAGAGCGAGCAGCAGCAGAGAGCAGCGAAAGCGAAGCGAAGCGAGAGCGAGGAGCAAAGAGCGCGAGTGAGCGAGCGAGAGCCAGAGCAGCAGCAGCAGATCCGGCTGGTATGGACGCCGCTGCCGTAGGGGCCTCGCACTGGGGGAGAGCCGCCATGGAGATGTCACCCGCGGCACCAGCTTCAAGGTAGCCGCTCCATGGGGGTGCGGGATGGAGCACTATTGGTGCCGGGAGGTTGAGTTAAGGACAAGGTGTGATGCGATGAGTGTACAACCTCTTTGGTGGCGCCGAGTAGGCCTCGGCTTCGTCCGAGGAGTCGGTGAGGGTGCTGCGGTTCCGGTGGAGCAGGTTAAGGTGGCGCTGTGGGGATGGAGCAGCCGCGACAGAGGAGCCAATCGTCGGAGCAGCTCCTTGGAGGTGGAGGATGGGGCGGCTGAACCGGCGGGACGGCGAGATGGACGACAGATCCTCATCCAGGGAGGTGGACGAGGGACGTCGAGCTGTTGCGGTGGACGATGTCGTCGGGGAAGAGGCTCCGGTTGGGCAGCGGTGATGTGGCGGACGGAGGAGGGTGGGGTTTCGCGGCTGGAGCAGAGAGGTTATGGCGGCCTGGGATTTCGAATGGCGAAAAGGGGGCGATGGGAGGGGGTGAAGCATGACTTATGGACGCGCTTGTCCAAAATGTAGGGTGTCTTACAAAAGTACCCCCCCCCCCCACCGATTTGAACTAGCGGCCCTTTCGGCTCAGGGTTAGAAGGGGGATTTCACGTGTCGGGATTTGGCAGCTGGAGGGAGTTTTCGCGCATGTTGTAATTTCGGGATAGCAAGGCGCGGGTTGTGAAGGCGCCAGTTTTGTGAGCACGATATCTGAATTTTCGGGATATAACAAGACGCGGGTTGAATTTTAGGGACAAGCCTAACGTGTAGTAATATTGTACTTTTTGATCGATAGTAATGTTGTACTTGTACGTACCAAATCAATTAGCACTTCCCTCAACAAAATAGAAAACGAAAAAAATAAAACTATTCACACCACACAAAGAGACAGTCTTGCCCCGTTTTACTATACAAATGCTATTCAAAGCTACTCCCTTCTTCCATCTATATAGGGCCTAATGCGTTTTTCGATGCTAACTTTGACCTAATATTAGAGCAATGATATATGACATGCAACTTACACAAAGCACACCGTTAACTTCGTTTGTGAAAGGTTCTTTCAATGATATAATTTTCACATTGTGCATGTCATGTACTATTAATCATGTCAATAGTCAAAGGCGGTCTTAAAAATCTCATTACGCCCTATATAGATGGAAGGAGGGAGTATGAATCCATGTTATGTCCGATTACTTTTTTCACTTTGCTGTATAATGCATGTAACCTACTCATACCAACATTTTAGTGCATTCCAAATGTCTATACTACCGCTGCAATTCAAACTAAATTTGAATCCATTTCTCTATTTCAATAAGAATCTACAATCATGATTGTTGCCAACTTCAACCATCATAGTTTCCTTGCTATCCGCCAGATATAAATCGGATGGCCTATAATGCAGGATGGCAGGCACACCATCATCAACAACTCCGTTTTTTATAAGAGTAGAGATAAAATATATTAAATGTAGTATAACATGTTCATAAACACACCATGTGTATCACCGTTATATATATTCACACATACGTCGGTTTAAAACACTATGATAAATTCTTCAAATATCCGAATTCGCTCTTTATAATGAATTATATATGATCTCTATTCGTATTTTACACCCACACAACCCTCTTATCTTTGTAGCTACCGCTAACTTTCTCTTGTGCATGCACACGCCCGCATCCCTCTCACCCTCCCTCGGCATTCTCTAGCTCCATCGCGCAAAATCGTCTTTTCACTTTAGGTCCTTCACCCACGGTGTGCGTAGGCCCCCCAGCTCCTTCTTTACGGCACACATCAATCGATATGCCTCTCTAGCCAGGTGTGCCTGGCACAAACACAAGCTTCCCCTCTTCTCTTGTCACCGTACATGCCTCACTCCCACCACTCTTTTCATCGTTCTTGTACTCGCACACTCCTCCCCGCTCGATATAGTATGCCTCTCGTACCACCTCCTACATGCATCCCTCTATCTCTATCCTTCTCCTCGTGCCTCGTTTGCTTCTAACACACACATGCATGTATACCGATCGATCTCCCAACATATACCTGGATCGACTTTAACTACCCCCCCCCATCGATCGACGTACCTCACAAGTTATGTCTCTCCTTTCTCTAACAAAGGGCGATTGATCTTCTATGTAGTTATGTCTGCTTACAACAGCCACATCGTCCCTCCTCATCATTCGTGCATGCCTCCTCACCCGTCTCTCACACGCACGTGCATAGACAACAAGCAGCCATCTCCTCTCTTATTGATATTGCGGGCGTGCCCTCCGTTTGTCTAGCAAGCCAATCCCACCATTTGTTAGAAGCAACTCCACTACCACCCCCTCCAACACTCTAGCTCTGTCTCTCTCCCAACCTTATTCCTCTCATGCACATATGCATGGATGCCGATCGATCTCACTTAATACATGAGGCAGATCGATCTCCTTAATACACGAGGTAGGCCTCTCTCCTCCTCCACACATATATCAGCCATTGTACCTCTATAGCTAATTGGGCCTCCCTCTTCCCCCACCACGCACCGATAGTCGAGCGCTGCAGGTAGGTATCCATGCCACAAAGACAAACTGCACATGTCCCCTCTCACGTTCCAGTAGGCCAGCCACTCTATATCTTTGACGTGGGCAGACACAAATTCGATGGCACTCTTTATCGATCGCGCGCGCACACACACACACATCATCCCTCTTTTCGATGCTATGGACACCTCAAGACGGTGATACCTCCACTCTCGTCTCGTGGATCGCCCCCTCTATATATATGTTATATCCAGGACTCTATTTCACACACATTGCATATGTTACATTTTTTGTTTGACCCCCCCAAAAAAACTCTCAAGAACCCACACACTATATCTCTCTAGGTTTGTATCTCTCTCACACAACCCCACGTAGGTGGTGTATGTATACAAGAAGAGAATAGGTGCACCATGCACGTACTCACGCTTCGTGCCTAGCCACACCCACGCGAGTACACGGTGGAGCTCATTTCTTTACGAAATGGTAGCCCACGTGCTAATTTGAACGCCTATAACGATTCTCTACCTAGGGAGGTCGTGTACCACGCCTGCACGAAACAAAGTTCGACTTGACGCGTTGCCGCGTTATTTTTAAATAAAGTTACAGCGCTCAATGGCACGTACACAGAATATAAAACGATTTTTATGGAGAAAAAGGTAGTCCACTCACTATATACAATGGAGCCTTGCGTGCTCGGTTTGTCGCTCTTGAGTATCTCACACAAGGCTGCGGTGGCCTCTCTCTCTCCGCTTGGTCATCGATCCGCCGCATCCCGTCCGCCGGGGAAAGGGAGTGCGGTGGCCTCTCTCTCTCTCTCCGTTGGTCATCGATCCGCCGCATCCGTCCTCCGGGAAAGGGAGTCGGTGGCCTCTCTCTCTCTCACTGTTGGTCACTGATCCGGCCGCATCCCGTCCGCCGGGGGAAAGGGAGTGGGTAGCCTCTCTCTCTCTCACCGTTGGTCACTGATCCGGCCGCATCCCGTCCGCCGGGGGAAAGGGAGGAAGTGCATCATTTCTCCGTTCGACGGCACAGAGGCAGCACGTCCGATCTGCGGTACACGCCATTCTCTGTGACCAAGCTCCGGCGCGGCAGGGCCTACGCCACCTGCTCGCAGATTCCGCCCGCCGCCGCTCACCTAGTTACATCCCGACGACCTCTAGGTATCCCCTCCGGCCTTGCTCCACTGCCCGTCTTCCTAGCATGTGGATCTTCCATAGTTCTTTTCCCAAAATGTAGCTCGTCCAGCAGACTTTCCATATTGCATTCTCGTCCTCACACCGTTTTAGACAAACACAACCGTGTTGTTATCTTCCCTTAGGGCAAGGAATATGCTTCTTTTTTGTCGTCGCATGTGTCATCAACTGTTATTGGCCAGTAATTGTTTCCTTTCTACCTCTTTTTTGCAAACAGGGCTATCCATTTCACCTCGTTGCTATTGCGACCTTTTGGTGAACTACACAAATCACTTTTTTCTTAAGAGTGTTTTGTGCAGTTGTACTAAAATGTCACATGGGCAACGTCTCTACATTTCAGTGCAACTGCACAAAGGGAGATTGGTTTTGCTCTATCCTCCTCATCCAACTCCGAGCCTAATCTTCTCCAACTAGTTAGTCTTAAAAGAGACTACAAAGGTGACCGGCTTCTATTTATGTGTTTATTGTTTCATCAGCAGTCCTCTATTATCGTAATCACACTTAATATCTTTGGAACAGGGACGCTCAGCTCTATTTTAGTGGAACTGCACAAAATGATCGGAATGTTGCATGCTCCAGACAACTACTTTTTTTCCCAACATGCCTTGCTGATTTAGACAGAGCTGGGGGGACGTTGCTGCCAATGAAAGCATGGATCAATTTTAATTTAACACCTTCTCACAACTCGTCTTCGCCAGATGTAATTATTAGCTCGATCCGCTAATAATTGACATGCATTAGCAAGGAAGTTAGTTTTTATTGTTTCCAAAGAGCATCGATGGCAAGACACGCCAAATGTAAGTGAAAGCTCACACCATTGTACAATTTCATGTCTCGGTGGAAAATTATTTGTATAGTACGTCAATTATGTAAACAAATGATGGAAGCTTGATAGCATTGCCAGAAGCCTCTTCATCATCCGGGTCCATGTGCCATGCACAAAATTATGCTCCTTCCTTCCTAAATATTTGTCTTTTTACAAATTCCAAACGGGCATATTTTAGAGTATAGATTCACTCGTTTTGCTTCGTATGTGTACTCCCTCCGTTCCTAAATATTCTATTAGTCTTTCTAGAGATTTCAACAAGTGACTACATACGGAGCAAAATGAGAGAATCTACACTCTAAAATATGTATATACATCCGTATGTGCCAGTCCATTTGAATTCTCTAAAAAGACAAATATTTGAGTAGTCACTCATTGAAATCTCTAGAAAGACAAATATACTCCGGAGTATATTTAAGAACCGAGGGGGTAGTGCACAACCGCATGGGAGACTCAGCCCGGTCGTTGCGCCGCATTAATAGTGAGTAATGAGCAGTCAAATCATAAGCCCCACCTTTCCCAGTGTAAGTTGCTTTGAATAAGCAACCATCAATACGCTCTTCTTTGAATCCGCTCATACTACTCCATCCATCACTGTTTATACAACGCGCTTCAGAAAAAAGAAAAAAGATCTATGGGACCAAGGCGACTAGCGATTTGCCTGAAAAATAGCATTGGTAGTTATAGCACGGCGTCTATTACTAGTAGAGGGAATAATGCGTACACACATGCATGCAGTGCTTCCACCCCGGGTACACACATGCATGCACTTACTCCGCTCCGTAGTTACATGGAGAGAAAATTGTGGACTTGATTGCGGTTACCACGCCCTAATTAATTGAGCATTAAACCAAACGCGTCTAAAGTCTCTCTGGTGGTGGAAATGCATTGAGAGAAATGCATCATAATGAAGCGCTACAGAAACTGTGATGAGGGAGGAGTAGTATGAAGGTTCAAAACCAAGTACGCCAGATGGCTCGGGTCAACGCACCTCCTCTTGGCATATCACCGACATGTGGGACAGAGTGTGAGCAAACCGATCTCAATTGACGGCAAAGAGCCAACCCGCCGTTCCTTGAGAGAGAACACACAGACGGGTTCGCATGGAGGCCAAGATATATTCGAGCATGGTTGGTTGATCGATATCATTCATTACATGTTGGGCTGCCATTTTCCACCCTCCTCCGGAATAAACGTGTACTTTATCAGAGATAAAATGAAATAAGAGCACAAACGCTCCACCATGCGGTTCTAGTAGTAGTACTACTCGTACAACTGCGCTTGGCTCTTCGCCTCTTCCTGAAGTCGAACAATGATGGTACTCCGCATGTTGGGTACTACAGTGTATGCCTCTGACAATCTGACACCGAATGGACTGATGCATGTCCACCGAGGGTAGGTTGCATTAGTCAAAAGGCGTAAGCGAGCTTCACCTTGTCCTGCAAGCTTCTCCTTGTTCTGCGAGTTGACCGGACACACCAAAAAGTAGTGTTAGTCCATACTCCCTCCTTTCCAGTTAATATGGCTCAATCCTTTTTGCGGGTAAATGAGAGAGCTTTATTCATATAGAAGCATTCTTAGGACGATCAGCCAAGACACTGGTCACTAGGAAGCGAGGTACCCATAAAAAAAGAAGCGAAGCGAGGTGTTTCATCAAGCCAGCTCTCGGCCACATTCAAAGTGCAGCAAGCACGGTTCGCACGAAGATGTGCCGCAAGGTTTGCTGACCTGTTTACATGCTGAATAACGAAAAAGAGGAAATATTACCGAGCGCTACTATTCGTAACAGGATATGAGCCAGAATTAAGCGAAAATTGTGGCGAGTGTTCCATGCAATCAACTTCCATTATCACATGTGAGAACCCTCGAAGATAACCAAATATGTTGAAGATTGCTTTATCATATTTTAAAATTATAATAAGAATGCAGACGCTCCTCCATCCGGTTCCTAGTACTAGTATAGTACGTACCTTTATAGACTATATTAGTAAACTTTGCGCTTGGCTGTTCGCCTATTCGGGAAGTTGAACAATGGTAGCACTAGTACTGTAGTATAGTGTATGCTTCTTGTAATCTGACACCGAATTAACTGTTGCACGTCCACCGCCTGAGCGAGGGAGAGCTTGCATTAGTCAAAAGTTTCTCCTTGTCCTACGAGCCACCGCGCGTAAGTAATGCTAGTCCATACTGCCTCCTCTCTAGTTAATATGGATTAATTTCAAACAAGATAAATACATTGTCTGTCACTGTATATTTGTAAAAACACGGTCAGTGGACTTCATAATATGCTCATTGCGCTCAATATATATATTTTCCGGTGTTTATACGGTCACTAGCTCACCCTGACTGAGCATGTGTGTGGATGCACGTGTAGGTTGAGCACTTAGCGTGACCGTGTGTGTTCCGTCGTGTGCTCGGACATGCATGCATTAGGGCGTCGCGCGCGTTTTTGCATCCATGTGTACGCAGGATCGCTGCATACACGTAGGGGGAGTACGTAGGGGCCACTAAGGAGCAATCAAATCACACAAGAAGTTAGTCGGAAGAAGCAACCATCATTTCACTCTTGAATGACACGTACGCAATATAAAATGGTTGATATGGAGAGAAAAAGAAAACCACTATATATACACTAGCAGGAGCCTAAGCTACAAGCCTGCTTGCTCGGGTTGCTCTCTTCACAAGCATAGAAAGACGGGCCTGATCCCGCAGCTGGGGGAAGGGAACAATGTTCTGCGTAGACGCGGTCGACATTGGCAAGGGAGAAAACCCACAGTCGGTGCGTCCCCATCGGGGGTCACCGCGGTTTGGGTCGATGCTGCGTCCCAACCGCCCTTCTAGCTACAGCCCGACGTCCCAGGTAATCCATCTTCCTTTTGGAGCCGGCTTGCTCCACTGTCGTAGCTCCATCTCCATGTCGATCTTGCTCTACTTCTACCGGCTTCTACTTGTGATGAGTTTATGTCTCATGAACTAGTGCCAGTACTATTATTCTAATCACACTTCTTCAATATCTTTGGCACCAGGGATGCTTAGGTCGATTTTAGTGGAACCGCACAAAAGCATCATATGATCCGAGGGTGCCAACCGTCTTTCCTTTGACAGGTTCTACCTGGCCAGGGAATTAAATCATGTTTAGGGTTTAGGGTTTAAGTCGTAGTGACCCCATCAGCAGTTTTTCTTTCGTACACGCTCTCACAACTTTTTTCTTTAGTTGTGAAGTAAATATTGGCTCTTATCTGTGAATCATTGAGATGCATCAGCGTGCGTGTTAGTTTTCCTTTGTATTTGATGGAATGTTGCAACGGGGCAACCTTGGAATAGGAATGAAAATGGAGTGGAAAGTTTCTGTTTTTTCGGAGAAAAAATGGAAACGGAGAGAAAGCAACGTTCCGTTTCGTTGGATCGTGCCATCGAGCAAAACCAACGTTTAAATCACGTCTGTCGTGTTTGTGTCTCACCCTCCTCCATGGCTCGACCCCACACGGTCGCTCGGCATACCACTCACCGCAAACCGAGTATACGATAACTTTCCCGCCTGCTTGTTGATGGATCGCGCCATGGAGTACTACTAGCACTACTGGAAGAGATTGATGAGTTGGGGAGGACAGCTAGCTGTAGCACGGACTCCCAAAACCTTTTTACATGCATGTTGTAGCCGGCTATCGCGACCTTTGAATGCGGAGCAGCCGCGTGCACCCGGAAGCGGCGCGGGCGACGCTCTCTCGGCCGGCGCGTCGCTTCAATGCCGGCGCCAGTGAGAGGTCGCGTCCGCTCTGCCAGCATGAATGCGGCATCGACCGCTTTGGGCGGAAGCACGCGCGGTGATGAAGAGGGTTCGGTTTGTCAGATCGGCCGTGGCAGCGGTCCGGACGCATCGCAAACAAGAGATGTTGTACGTTAATATTGCTGCGATATAATTAATAACGTAAATAATGTGCCAGTTGGACAAATATGATTGGAGATGGAGATGTAAATGGAATTTTACGTAAACACGGATATGCATGTCTATGTCTATGTGCGTGTGCGCGATGACTCTCGCGACCTGGAAGCGGGGGCGTGTTTTTGATCGAGTTTTCTTTCTTGGTACGTTAGAAATCAGTTTGTCCAATTCACATCTAGATGTTATTTAAGGATATCACATCTAAGCTCCCACAAGTATATAATGTAGCAACAAGAAACAAAAAAACTAGGACAAAAAAAATAGACCACAAACAGAGTGGACATCAACTTAGATGTGACATAACTATGTCACATCTAGATGTGTCCTATATGCACCCTTAAAAATTGTCCGCCAGCTTTCTTTCTTTTTTAGAACGCACGTATTCTATTTAAAACCACTGCTATGGAGAGATTTTTTTTACTCCATTATAGCATCTTGTTTGATAGAGTTTCTCGCGTCTCGATTTCTCACCCTCTCTATATCAAAACAAGATGACAGTGTCCAGTCTATCTCTCTCCTCACTGGTGGTCACAGATACGGCCGAATCCCGTCCGCTGCGGGAGGTGAGCAGGTGCAGCATTGACATTGTCGCCGTCGGCGACGGGGGGAGCCGATGCGCAGCGTCCTCTCGGAGCCGGCGTTGGCGCGGACGAAGATCCTCCGCGCCCTTGTTCGCTGTCGTCATGTGTGCAGATTCCGCTGCCCGCCTAAACGACATCTCGCCCACCTGAGGTATAACTTCTTGTACTGGTCCAGCTCCCCAGGTCGCTGCGTGCGGGTTTTCTTCTATGCGACTACTCCCCAGCTCCCCATGCATAGTAGCTAGGGTTCGTCGGCTGGTCCAACATCACCTACTAGTACTAGAGGAAATGCCACTCGAAAAGTTGTCCTGATTTATGCCTCGGTGGAGGTATACATGTTGTTTCGACAAAAAGTACATGGTGGTTGTGTGGTCATTGTCCATATGGTGGTAGTACCATCACTGGTTAAATGAAGAAATGTTTTTTCTTGGGTATCCTGGATTAGCTCCCATCAAGATATAATTATGATGCTTCTGTTTGTTGGTGTACTTTTCATTAACCCTTTTTTATATTTTTGGAAACAGCGATGCGTGTCTCCATACCCGGCATGTCTTCCTCAATTTTAGTGGAACTGCACAAAATTGGATGGCCATTGTTGTTCCGCCTCACTGTCCTCTGCCACGTGGTTCTTCCTTCCTCGAGCTTGATTACTCAGAAAAAACAGACCACATTGAGGATTTGTCGAACTTCATAGGTGCCTCACCCAAACTTGATGCCAAATGGATGATGCATCACCACGATGACCTATCGATGCTCATGGTCGCGCCTCATGGTTGCGTCTTCTAGTGAAGCTGATCGATTTTCAATGAAAAACAAGCTGTTAACTCTATCGCCTTCGGTGAGGGAGGCAATCCACTACCGGCTGCGCTGTTCTCTTTCACCCAGCGCCTGTGCGGGAGGGCCACCGACCCCTTCTTCCCCGCTGTCGTACGTAGTGTGGGCAGATCCGGCCTCCCACCGCACGCCTTGCCACATCCCGACGACCCTAAGGTATAAGTTTCTTTGAAACCATCGTTGCTCTAGTTGCATGTGGATCTTTTTCGATCTATAGTCGAATCTAGGTCTTGGTTCAAAGAGGAAAGAAAGGTGCGGTGGGGTGGAGCATGAATCTAGGACGTGGTTCAATGAGGAAAGGAGGGAGGAAAAGTAGTATAGACTGGCTATCCAGCCGCTTTGTTGGTCGAGAAGGGAAAAGGGGGTAACCCAGTACACACATCTGTAAGGAACCGATCTCTTTGTTGAAAAGGGAAAGAAACTGGGGTCGGGTAGTTTGTGCAGACTAGATTTGTCCCTCACATAGGAAAAAAGTTCAAAGAGAACAAATATGGGACCAACACGGATATGCTGCTTGGCTACATACTCGCATCACCCATTTATACGTGTGGGCCTTTACATGGTGCTAGCATGTCCCATACAGCTATTTTGCTGTTGTTAATCTAAGAATGCCGCCGGAAAATTGAAGCAATGCCACTGTTAAAAGTAAATTACATTTTTTCACGAATGTTGTTTCAAGAGAGTGTCTCTGCTAATATGAATCAATGCTACCGTTTTAGAAATGCTACTATCCTACTTTGTTTTCCATCCAAGATAAGTTAGATGCTTCTTTCTGTCACCGTTTGTTTCATCCTCCTTTATCGGCAAGTAATTGTTTCCTTTTTTACCTCTATTAAAACAGGGGTATCGATTCAACTTGTTGCTATTGCGACATTTTGCTTTGCTACTCGAAACACTTATGTTTTAAGAGTGTTTTGTGCAGTTCAACTTGAATGTCACACCGGTGACTTTGCTTAATTTTGGTGGAACTGCACAAAAGGAGATCGAGATTTGTTTCCAGTATTCCTGTCAAGTTGTTTCAAATCTTGGTCTCTACCACATGATGTCTATTCAACCTGTTGCTATTGCGACATTTTGCTTCGCTACGCGAAACACTTTGCTTGATTTCAGTGCAACTGCACAAAATGAGATTGGATTTCCTATTCATGTTAGCAGATTTGTATTTTATCCTGGTGTTCTCATGAAAGGTCAGTACAGGCCTTCATCCACATGATTGTGCAGTGTGCTTTGAAATGTTGTGCTACTTGTATTGGTACTGTTTTAAACAAATGTTGAATTGAAGCTATTGTATTGCTGTCTTTTCCCATTAAGTAATGAATCAGTTGCATTGTTTTAGGAATGGTACTTTTCTACTTTGTCGTTCTTTATACATGTTGAACCAAGGCATTGTTAATATAATGTCTCAGTCAATATGAATGAATCACACTGATGGGGAATTGCTTCTCTCCTGCTTTCTTTCCCATTAAGACAAGTCATCAACCATTATTTCTCAGTAATTGTTTCCCTTATACCTATTGTTGCTTACAGGGATATCAAAATTAAAGCTTGGTTTTATTCCGACTTTGATTTTAGTTGAACTGCACAAAAGGAGCCCATGTGGCCAAGGCAAACTGCTGCGTTACTGGGTCCAGTTGGTCGTTCCACTTTGCAAAAAGAAGCAGTCACTGGATGCGGTACATTACAGAAGGAATGACCGAGAAGCTTTACAGAGTATTATTAGACACCGGTGATATGACTAGTCTGCGGAGACCATTGGCAATTTAACAACACGTGGAGTGCCCTGGGCAAAACGTGCCCAAACAAGTACAAGAAGCTAAGACAGGACACGATCATAGGCATTACATATTTTGAATGGGAAAAGCTTGTCAAAGTTTAATCATTGATGTTAGCAAGAAGACCTTAGTTTAATATATTGGAATTGGAAAACCTTGTAAAAATTTGCTCATTGATGTTAGCAAGAAGACGTTAGTTTAATATATTGAAATTGGAAAAACTTGTCAAAATTTGCTCAATGATGTTAGCCAGAAGACATGCATTTGATATTTTTGAGTGGGACGCCCTTGTTGTGAGCAGCGTCGAGGTGTTTTTTCCTATTCCTGTGTTCAGTTTAGAAGTAAATAGTTACTCTGCTGAGATATTCCTGTGTTAAGAGTTTGTTCTGAATATTGTCTATGTAATGCCAGGCCTTGTGTTTGATTGCAAAGTTGAGCTTGGAATGTTGTGTCATGCGGCATCACGAGCTGTTCACCGTGCCTCCTGAGAATAATGCTTCGTATTGTTCTGCATGTCGATCTAATGCTAGTGATTCGCTTGTTAAGAAGATCATCCTCTTCTGTTGTTTCCGTGTGTAAGAAGTTCATCGTCTGATGTTTCATTCATAGCCTATACGACATGTCGGGTAGGTTAGACGTGAAACCATATGATCTTCCGACCAACTCATGATATTAGGCCGTGATTGGATC
Organism: Aegilops speltoides; assembly: GCA_021437245.1. Lineage (NCBI taxonomy): Eukaryota > Viridiplantae > Streptophyta > Magnoliopsida > Poales > Poaceae > Aegilops > Aegilops speltoides. The sequence continues at coordinate 174,398,680 of CM038141.1, read as the reverse complement.
GTCGTTTTCCATCCAAAACCGCTTGTAAAACTGACGCTAGTAAATTAAAGCAGATGGTCTCGGGCGAAGGCGCTTGGTTGGTCGATTGCCCATGGATGGCATGATACGCACGTCGTGCATGTGTCGTCTGGTAATGTCGTCCATACAGCAATGCTCGTAAAATATACACTGGTCTCTCAAATTACACGCGTAACCCGCCGGTTTTACTTACAGACCTCGGGCCTTCCAGAGCTCCCAAGCGCGGCCTTACAGTTTCATGCTGTCTTAGTTTCTCGAAGGTGATCATAGGTGTCCGATGATCCTGGCTTCCTGAATGAGCAGCGGGCGCTGTATCAGATCTCCGTAGGGCCCGCAAGGCCCTCTCCGTTGTCCTTCGAGTTGTTGCGCTCGCCGTGGCGCCGAGCATTATTAACATGGTCAACGAACATGAGGATTCAGGAGATGACTTTATTTTGACTGGATGACACTAGGGACCCACTAGGGCCATAGCCGTACGTACGCAAGTGCCTCCTTATTATGTACAACTATATTTTTTTGCTTTCTCCTGGTTTCGACATCACGGTCCCACACCATTGTCAACCTATGTAGTCAATATAAACGAGAGAATTGCACAAGGTGCGCCGATACCGGGACCAAGCAGCTTGAGCAAGATTTGTGTTTTTGAGGCGTGAGCACCGAGAGTTTTTCTTGGCAACGATTTCGTTGTTGTTCGTGAGGAGAGCAGGTATTAACTGGGTGGGTGTGGCCCGTCTAGCCCAGTCGATATCCAGCCCAGATACTACTTTTTTCAAGATGAAAATGGCTAGCCCAGCTATACGTCTTTTTGAGGAATACCCAAGCAAGGTCAACTTGTTATTCTCCGCCCCGCTGTGCTGCAAATCTTTCCTAGGAGGGATGCATTGGGCTTAACAGAAAATGGGCTTTAAAAATAATAAATGGGATGTAATTATAAAACTGGCAAGAACTATAAAAAATGCACCAAACACGAAATTAGTTTATAAAATATGATTTATGGATTTTGAAAATCTTAAATTTTCATTGTTGTCTTGCATAATGTATCGTTGGATTTTATGTAATACAAATTTATATTTAATCTGAATAGAAATTTCGGGATAAAATATTTGGATCCCATCAAAATGTGGGAAATTTTATTGAATTCTGTCTTCAACGGTTGGTTGAAATTATTAATCGTTGTCCTAGCTAGAAAATGGGTTGTACTTTTAACAAACTGTAAATGGGCTGTTGTAAATTCCATTAGAATTCAAAAATGGGTTGTACATTCTTACAAAATGCAAATGGGCTATAAGTTCTCTGCCACACACTTGTGGGCCTACTAAGTGACGCATCCCCTAAAAAAATAAGTTGACGTGTATGCAAGGCTTTGTCAACTTATTATAGTCAACACACGGTTCTAGCAGCAGTGGCCGTTGGATGTCTATCCAACAGATGTCATGCTTCTTCTTCAATCTCAGATATTCTTAGCTTCGGCTACCCAAAAAATGATTCCTCCCCCTGACATCTGGGGCGCACCATTTCGGAGGCTGGCCTATGGGCCTACTAAGTTGGAGCGTACCAAGGGATTTGTCAACTTAGTCAATATAAACGATTCTAGCTTCAGTGACCATATGATGTCCATCCAACGGCCGTAGTGCTTCTTCAACCTCTGGTCTTCTTGGTCCAGCCGCCCAAAGCAGCGCCGGTCGTGCCGCCTACTCCTGCCTCCCGTGGCCGGCTGTGCTGCCGCGGAGGCCTCACCGCCCCCATACTACTCGCACCGCTGGCCAGGCCATCCCTCCACTCACCCACACCCCCTGTTATTCTGCGGCAGACAAGAGCCTCACACCGCAGCCGAACCAGCGAACCTCAGACTCTGTTCGCGCGTCTTCCATCGCTGCGTCTTCCACAGCTCCGTCGTCCCCTTCCTAGGAGTCACCGTCGTCCACCGCCTCGGTGCTCTCGGCGGGCGTGGTCAACATGGTCAACGACCGACTTCCATCGGAAGAGTATCAGACGTGGAGAGGCCGACAATTTGGGTCCACGGCGGCCGCAAGGAAGTGCCTCCTTATTACGCGCAAAATAATTATTCCTCCACCTGATAGCAGGGACCCGCCGGACGGGCCACCTTATTTCGTGAAAAAATGTTTCCCCCCTGACTGCTGGTACCCACCGGACGGGCCATCGTATTTTGCGAAAATAATGTTCCCCCCACTATCAGCTCGGACCCACCGGAAGTGCCTCTTTATTACGCACAAAAAAATGAATACTCCCCCTGCTAGCTGGGACTCACCTTGGTGGGAAGCTGACTTGTGGGCCTACTAAGTTGGCGGGGACGGAGGGCTTTGTCAACTTAGTCAATATGAACGATTCTAGCTCTAGTGACCGTACTATGTCCATCCAACGGCCGTAGTGCTTCTTCAACCTCTGGTCTTCTTGCTCCAAATTACCAAAGCAAAGGCTTGGTCGTGCCGCCGCTCCTACTTCCCATGGCCGGTGTCTTTGCCGCGAGGCCTCACCGCCCCATACTACTCCCACCGCCGCCGTGCCATCCCTCCACTCCACTCACCCACACCCCCGTTATTCATGGGCGACGGTCAGCAGCACCAACCAGTGAACCTCGTACTCCTCTCCGTGGGCATCCATCGCCACGCCTTCCCGGCTCGCGTCGTCCCTTCCTAGGCCTCGCCGTCGTCCACCGTCGTGGTGCTCTCGGCCTGGCGTGGTCAATGTGGTCAACGATCAATTCCATCGGAAGAATATCAGACGTGAAGAGGCTGGCAGCTGGGTCCACGGCAGCCGCAAGGAAGTGCCTCCTTATTATGCGGAAAATAATTATTCCTCCACCTGACAACAGGGACCCACCGGACGGGCCACCAGTATTTCACGAAAAAAATGTTTGCCCCTGAATGCTGGGACCCACCCGACGGGCCACCGTATGTCGCGAAAAAAACGTTCCCGCTGCTGTCAGCTTGGACCCACCGGAAGTGCCTCCTTATCACGCACAAAAAAATGAATACCCCCCTGCTAGCTGGGACCCACCTTCGTGGGAGGCTGACTTGTGGGCCTACTAAGTTGATGGGGACGAAGGGCTTTGTCAACTTAGTCAATATAAATGATTCTAGCTCCAGTGACCGTACGATGTCCATCCAACGGCCGTAGTGCTTCTTCAACCTCTGGTCTCCTTGCTCCAGCCGCCCAAAGCAGCGCCGGTCGTGCCGCATGCTCCTGCTTCCCGTGGCCGGATGTGCTGCCGCGGAGGCCTCACCGCCTCCTACTATTCCCACCACTGGCCAGGCCCTGCAGTGACGGCAGCCTCACACCGCAGCCGAACCAGTGAACCCTCGTACTAAGTCTCCGCGCGGGCTTCCACTGCCGCGTCTTCCCCAGCTCCTCGTCGTCCCCTTCCTAGGCCTCGCCATCGTCCACCGCCCTGGTGCTCTCGGTGCGGCGCGGTCAAGGAACGACTTCCATCGGACGTGGGACTGTATGTGGAGAGGCTGACAGCTGGGTCCACGGCCACAGCAAGGAAGTGCCTCCTTATTACGCGGAAAATAATTATTCCTCCACCTAACAATGGGGACCCATCGGACAGGCCACGGTATTTCGCGAAAAAAACGTTTCCCTCCTGACTGTTGGGACCCACGAGCTGCACCTTCGCACGCAAGGAAGTGCGTCTAGGCAAAAAAAATGATTCGCCCCACTGACTGCTGGGACCCACCAGCTACATCTTCGCACGCAAGGAAGTGTGTCCGGGCAAAAAAAACGATTCGCCCCCCTGACTGCTGGGACCCACCAGCTACATCTTCTCATGCAAGGAAGTGCGTCCAGGCAAAAAAAACAAAACGATTCGCCCCCCTGACTGCTGGGACCCACCAGCTACATCTTCGCATGCAAGGAAGTGCTCGATACGGGACCCACCGGTCGAAGCGCATATACCGTTGTCATTCGTCGCGAACGTACGTGCGTACATATATACTGGTGGATGTAGAGGCGCGCACGTGTCGTAGTAGAGGCGCGCACGTAGCATGTACACGTATGTACAGCGGCGAGGGTGCAAGAAAGAAAATACGGCCACGTACGTACATACGGGCAGGGTCTCGAACGCCTACTCGTGCATACGTACATGGCTGGGTCGGAACGGAGAAACAGGGTCGTCGTCATGTTCATGGGGAGCCAACCGGCTGGGTCAGAACGGAATGCGTGGTCGTGTTCATCGGGAGGGCTTGGACGGAACAGGCGATGGAAACGAGGCTGGCGTATCCGCCAACGGCGAAACGGCCTTGTGTTCGACCTGCCACGTTCGAAACGGGGTCCTGTTGATCGGGAGGGGCCTGGCGTACCGCAAAACGGAGGAAACAGACCTCCTACGGTCGAAACGGGGGTCCGGTTGATCGGGAGGGGTGTGGCGTATCGCAAAACAGAGGAAACGTACCTCCTACGGTCGAAACGGGGTCCCTGTTGATTGGGAGGGGTGTGGCGTACAGCAAAACGGAGGAAACGGACTTGTGTTGGAGCGCTACGGTCGAAACGGGGGGAGGGGTGTGGCATACCGCAAAACGGGACTCCACGGGATACTGTTCATCTCCATCGTCGACCTCCTCCAGCCTCCACGGGCTACCGTCGACCTCCTCCAGCCTCCACGGGCTCCTGTTCATCCAGCCTCCACCGCGCGTTACTCCACGGCCATCGCTCAACCACCCCTCCACGGGCACCCCTCCACTGTCTACTGTTCATCCAGCCCTCCACACCACGGGGTCCTGTTCAACCACCCCTCCACGGCCACCCCTCCATCATCTACTGTTCATCCAGCCCTCCAAACCACGGGTCATGTTCAACCACCCCTCCACGGACACCCCTCCACCATCTACTATTCATCCAGCCCTCCACACCATAGGTTCCTATTCATCCAGAGGCAACGCCACCGCTCACTGTTCATCCACCCCCCCCCCAACGCTCACTGTTCATCCCAGAGGCAGCATTGATCGGCTTTAGTTAGTAGCAGTACCAAAGGAATCGCTCCATCGGGTTTAGTTAACATCCATCAATCGATACCTCGGGTTCAGTAATGCGTAGCCTGCAGTGCAATCGCTCGGGTTCAGTTAGAGCCCAATGCCTCGCTCGGGTTCAGTTAGAGCCAACACCTCACACACACACGTGTATGTACGAGAGAAACGCGCATCGCTCCGCCCCCGACCTCCCACCGTAACCAGCAACTCCCCAAAATTTTCCTCCCCCTTGCTTCTACCACGGTTTTTTCCGTCATGGACGGCCCAAAGAATGTCATGCAGCTGCGTCTCCGGCCCGCCCAGGACGAAAAGCTCATTTTCTGTCATGATTTTTTTTCATAGAAGTAGGATCCCACCACATCTATGATGATACCAGGGTTTTTCACAATTATCGTCATAGAAGTGTCATATGTATGACAGAAAAAAATTCGTTCGGCCCAAAATGTCACGGATGTGTCTTTATTTTGTAGTGATTGATTTCACATGACTCAACATCATTAAGAGGAGCATTCAGAGTACTAAGGAAATCATTATTATTGGTATTGGAAAAGTCCCACAATTTGGTATTATCTTGCGCCATAGCGACAAGTGATCCAACACACAAGCAAACAAAAAGGCAAGCGAAAGAGAGAGGAGATTGGGAAAGAGAGGGCGAATAAAACGGCAAGGGTGAAGTGGGGGATAGAAAAACGAGAGGCAAAAGGAAAATAATGTAAATGTGAGGGAGATGAGTTTGTGATGGGTACTTGGTATGTCTTGACTTGAGCGAAGACCTCCCAAAGAATAAATGAAATCCTTCTTGCTACGTCTTGAGCTTGCGTTGGTTTTCCTTGAAGAGGAAAGGGTCATGCAGCAATAGTAGCGTAAGTATTTCCCTCGCTTTTTGAGAACCAAGGTATCAATCCAATGGAGGCTCCTCAAAAGTCCCACGCACCTACACAAACAAACAAGAACTCGCAACCAACGCAATAAAGGGGTTGTCAATCCCTTCACTGCCACTTCATGAAAGTGAGATCTGATAGAGATAGTATGATAAGAAAAATATATTTTTGGTATTTTATAATATTGATAGGAAAAGTAAAGATGCAAATAAAAGTAAATTGAAAGCTTATATGATAAAAGATAGACCCAGGGGCCATAGGTTTAACTAGTGGCTTCTCTCAAGATAGCATAAGTATTACGGTGGGTGAACAAATTACTGTCGAGCAATTGATAGAAAAGCGAATAATTATGAGATTATCTAGGCATGATCATCTATATAAGCATCACGTCTGTGACAAGTAGACCGACTCATGCCTGCATCTACTACTATTACTCCACACATCAACCACTATCCATCATGCATCTAGAGTATTAAGTTCATAAAGAACAAAGTAACACATTAATAAAGATGACATGATGTAGAGGGATAAACTCATGCAATATGATATAAACCCCATCTTTTTATCCTCGATGGCAACAATACAATACGTGCCTTGCTGCCCTAACATCCTTGGGAAAGGACACCGCAAGATTGAACCCAAAGCTAAGCACTTCTCCCATTGCAAGAAAGATCAATCTAGTAGGACAAACCAAACTGATAATTCGAAGAGACTTGCAAAGATAACTTTGAAGGAAATATGCCCTAGAGGCAATAATAAAGTTATTATTTATTTCCTTATTTCTTGATAAATGTCTATTATTCATGCTAGAATTGTATTAACCGGAAACATAATACATGTGTGAATATATAGACAAACAGAGTGTCACTAGTATGCCTCTACTTGACTAGCTCGTTAATCAAAGATGGTTTTGTTTCCTAGCCATAGACATGAGTTGTCATTTGATTAACGGGATCACATCATTAGGAGAATGATGTGATTGACATGACCCATTCAGTTAGCTTAGCACCCGATCGTTTAGTATGTTGCTATTGCTTTCTTCATGACTTATACATGTTCCTATGACTATGAGATTATGCAACTCCCGTTTACCGGAGGAACACTTTGTGTGCTACCAAACGTCTGGCGAATCGGGTGATTATAAAGGTGCTCTCACAGGTGTCTCCAAAGTACTTGTTGGGTTGGCGTATTCGAGATTAGGATTTGTCACTCCGAATGTCTGAGAGGTATCTCTGGGCCCTCTCGGTAATGCACATCACTTAAGCCTTGCAAGCATTGCAACTATGAGTTAGTTGCGACATGATGTATTACGGAACGAGTAAAGAGACTTGCCGTAACGAGATTGAACTAGGTATTGATACCGACGATCGAATCTCGTGCAAGTAACATACCGATGACAAAGGGAACAACGTATGTTGTTATGCGGTCTGACCGATAAAGATCTTCGTAGAATATGTAGGAACCAATATGGGCATCCAGGTCCCGCTATTGGTTATTGACCAAAGACGTGTTTAGGTCATGTCTACATTGTTCTCGAACCGTAGGGTCCGCACGCTTAAGGTTTCGATGACAGTTATATTATGAGTTTATGAGTTTTGATGTACCGAAGGAGTTCGGAGTCCGGATGAGATCGGGGACATGACGAGGAGTCTCGAAATGGTCGATACGTAAAGATCGATATATTGGACGACTATATTCGGAGTTCGGAAAGGTTCCGAGTGATTCGGTATTTTTCGAGTACCGGGAGAGTTACGGAATTCGCCGGGAGAAGTATTGGGCCTTATTGGGCCTGGGAAAGAGAGAGGGCTGCCTAGGGCAGGCCGCGCCCCGTGCCCTAGTCCGAATGGGCTAAGGGAGGGGCCGCACCCTCCTTCCTTCCTTCTCTCTTCCCTTTCCTAGTCTCCTATTCCTACTACATGGAAGGATCCCTAGTTGGACTAGGAAAGGGGAATCCTACTCCGGTGGGAGTAGGACTCCCCTATGGCGCGCCTCCTCCCTAGGCCGGCCTCCTCCTCCCTCCTCCTTTATATCACGGGGTAGGGGCACCCTAGAACACACAAGTTGATCCTTGAGATCATTCCTTAGCCGTGTCGGTGCCCCCTCCACCATAATCCACCTCGGTCATATCGTGGCGGTGCTTAGGCGAAGCCTGCGTCGATAGAACATCAAGATCGTCACCACGCCGCCGCGTCGACTTGTGGAACTCTCTCTCCGGAGCTTTGCTGGATCGGAGCCCGAGGAGCGTCACCGAGCTGTATGTGTGTCAAGAACTCGGAGGCGCCGGAGTAACGGCGCTGGGATCGGTTGGATCGCGAGGAGAACGTCGACTACTTCCTCTACGTTGTGATCGCTTCGCTTGATCTCGAGGGTGCGTAGACAACACTCTCCCTCTCGTTGCTATGCATCACCATGATCTTGCGTGTGCGTAGGAAATTTTTGAAATTACTACGTTCCCCAACAAAGTGGCATCCGAGCCTAGGTTTTAGGGTTTGATGTTATATGCACGAGTAGAACACAAGTGAGTTGTGGGCGATATAAGTCATCTTGCTTACCAAAGATGTCATACTTTGGTTGGCGGTATTGTTGGATGAAGCGGCCGGACCGACATTACGCCAGACGCTTCGCGAGACTGGTTTACCGCCGTGCTTTGCACACAGGTGACTAGCGGGTGTCAGTTTCTCTAACTTTAGTTGAACCGAGTGTGGCTACGCCCGGTCCTTGCGAAGGTTAAAACAGCATCAACTTGACAAACTATCGTTGTGGTTTTGATGCGTAGGTGAGATTGGTTCTTGCTTAAGCCCGTAGCAGCCACGTAAAACTTGCAACAACAAAGTAGAGGACGTCTAACTTGTTTTTGCAGGGCATGTTGTGATGTGATATGGCCAAGACATGATGCTATATTTTATTGTATGAGATGATCATGTTTTGTAACCGGTTATCGGCAATCGGCGGGAGCCATATGGTTGTTGCTTTATTGTATGAAATGCAAGCATACAGTAATTGCTTTACTTTATCACTAAGCGGTAGCGATAGTCGTAGAAGCAATAGATGGCGTAAACGACAACGATGCTACGATGGACATCAAGGTGTCGCGCCGGTGACGATGGTGTTCATGATGGTGCTTCGGAGATGGAGATCACAAGCACAAGAAGATGATGGCCATATCATATCACTTATATTGATTGCATGTGATGTTTATCCTTTATGCATCTTATCTTGCTTTGATTGACGGTAGCATTTTAAGATGATCTCTCACTAAAATTATCAAGTAGTGTTCTCCCCAGTATGCACCGTTGCCAAAGTTCGTCGTGCCCGCACACCACGTGATGATCGGGTGTGATAAGCTCTCGTCCATCTACAACGGGTGCAAGCCAGTTTTGCACACGCAGAATACTCGAGTTATACTTGACGAGCCTAGCATATGCGAGATATGGCCTCGAACACGGAGACCGAAAGGTCGGCGTGAATCATATAGTAGATATGATCAACATGAGATGTTCACCATTGAAAACTACTCCATCTCACGTGATGATCGATTATGGTTTAGTTGATTTGGATCACGTGATCACTTAGATGACTAGAGAGATGTCTGTCTAAGTGGGAGTTCTTAAGTAATATGATTAATTGAACTTAAATTTATCATGAACTTAGTCCCGTAGTATTTTGCAAATTATGTTGTAAGATCAATAGCTTGCGTTGTTGCTTTCATATGTTTATTTTGATATGTTCCTAGAAAATTGTGTTGAAAAATGTTAGTAGCAATGATGCGGATTGGATCCGTGATCGAGGTTTATCCTCATTGCTGCTTGTAAGAATTATGTCCTTGATGCACCGCTAGGTGATGGACCTATTGCAGAAGCAGTCTGCGCACGTTATGAATGTTTGGCTAGCTCAATATGATGACTACTTGATAGTTTTGTGCACCATGCTTTATGGCTTAGAATCGGGACTTCAAAGATGTTTTGAACATCATGGACCATATGAGATGTTCCAGAATTGAAGTTAATATTTCAAGCAAATACCGAGTTGAGAGATATGAAGTCTTCAACAAGTTCTATAGCTAAAAGATGGAGGAGAATCGCTCAACTAGTGAGCATGTGCTCGATTGTGCAGGTACTTCAATCGCTTGAATCAAGTGGGAGTTAATCTTCCGATAAGATAGTGATTGATGAATTCTCTAGTCACCATCACCAAGTTAGTAGAACTTCGTGATGAACTATAGTATGCAAGGGATGATGAAAATGATTCGAGTTTTTCATAATGATGAAATCGTTGAAGGTAGAAATCAAGAAAGAACATCAAGTGTTGATGGTTAACAAGACCACTAGTTTCAAGAAAAGAGCAAAGGGATAGAAGGAACTTCAATCGAACGGCAAGCAAGTTGTCTGCTCAAGTGAAGAAGCCCAAGTCGGACCTAAGCACGAGACTAAGTGCTTCTCTTGCAAAGGGACCGATTCTTTGAAGCGAGAACTACCCCAAGTATTTGGCGGATAAGAAGGATGGCAAAGTAAACAAAAGTATATTTGATATACATGTTATTGATGTGTACTTTACTAGTGTTTATAGCAACCCTCGAAGATTTGGTACTGGTTTAGTTGCTAAGAGTAGTAACTCAAAGCAGGAGTTGCGTAATAAGCGAAAACTAGTTAAAGGTGAAGTGACGACGTGTTTTGAAAGTAGTTTCAAGATTGATATGATCATCATCGCACACTCCCTATACTTTCGGGATTAGTGTTGAACCTAAATAAATGTTATTTGGTGTTTGCGTTGAGCATGAATATGATTTGATCGTGTTTATTGCAATACGGTTATTCATTTAAGTAAGAGAATAAATTGTTGTTCTGTTTACATGAATAAAACCTTATATGGTTACACACCCAATGAAAACGGTTCATTGGATCTCGATCGTAGTAATACACATATTCATAATATTGAAACCAAAAGATGCAAAGTTAATAATGATAGTGCAACTTATTTGTGGCACTGCCGTTTAGGTCATATTGGTGTAAAGCGCATGAAGAAACTCCATGATGATGGGATTTTGGAATCACTTGATTATGAATCACTTGATGCTTGCGAACCATGCCTCATGGGCAAGATGACTAAGACTCCGTTCTCGGAACGATGGAGCGAGCAACCGACTTATTGGAAATAATACATCTTGATGTATGCGATCCAATGAGTGTTAAGGCTCATGACGGGTATCGTTATTTTCGACCTTCACAGATGATTTGAGCAGATATGGGTATATCTACTTGATGAAACATAAGTCTGAAATAGTTGAAAGGTTCAAAGAATTTTCGAGTGAAGTGGAAAAATCATCGTGACAAGAAAATAAGGTTTCTACGATCGATCGCGGAGACAAATATTTGAGTTCTGAGTTTGGTCTTCGCTAAAACAACGTGAAATAGTTTCACAAATTCATGCCACCTGGAACACCACATCATAATGGTGTGTCCGAACGTCATAACCGTACTTCATTGGATATAGTACAATCTATGATGTTTCTTACCGATTTACCAATATCGTTTTGGGATCATGCATTAGAGACAGCTGCATTCACGTTAATAAGGGGCACCATCTAAAGTCCGTTGAGACGACACAATATGAACTGTGGTTTAGCAAGAAACCCAAGTTGTCGTTTCTTAAAGTTTGAGGTTGTGATGCTTATATGAAAAAGTTTCATCCTGATAAGCACAAACCCAAATCGGAGAAATGTGTCTTCATAGGATACCCAAAGGAGTCAGTTGGGTACACCTTCTATCACAGATCCGAAGGCAAGATATTCGTTGCTAAGAATGGATCCTTTCTAGAGAAGGAGTTTCTCTCGAAAGAAGTGAGTGGGAGGAAAGTAGAACTTGATAAGGTAACTGTACATGTTCCCTAATTGGAAAGTAGTTCATCACAGAAATCTGTTCTTGTGACTACTATACCAATTAGTGAGGAAGCTAATGATGATGATCATGTAACTTCAGATCAAGTTACTACCGGACCTCGTAGGTAAAAGCAGTGAGATCCGCACTGAGTGGTACGGTAATCCTGCTCGGAGGTCGTGTTACTTGACCATGACAAACCTACGAACTATGAGGAAGCGATGATGAGCCCAGATTCGCGAAATGGCTTGAGGCCATGAAATCGAGATATGATCCATGTATAAGAACAAAGTATGGACTTTGATGGATTTGCCCGATGATCGGCAAACCATAGAAAATAAATGGATCTTCAAGAGGAAGACGAACGTTGATAGTAGTGTTACTATCTACAAAGCTCGACTTGTTGCAAAAGGTTTTCGACAAGTTCAAGGGGTTGACTACGATGAGACCTTCTCACCCGTGGCGATGCTTAAGTCTGTCCGAATCATGTTAGCAATTGCCGCATTTATGATTATGAAATTTGGCAAATGGATGTAAAACTGCATTCTGAATGGATTTACGGAGGAAGAGTTGTATATGATGCAACCAGAAGGTTTTATCGATCCAAAGGGAGCTAACAAAGTGTGCAAGCTCCAGCGATCCATTTATGGACTGGTGCAAGCATCTCGGAGTTGGAATATACGCCTTGATAAGTTGATCAAATTAAGCATATAGTTTATACAGACTTGCAGTGAAGCATGTATTTACTAGAAAGTGAGTGGGAGCACTACAGCATTTCTGATAAGTATATGTGAATGACATATTGTAGATCGGAAATAATGTAGAATTATTCTGCAAAGCATAAAGGAGTGTTTAAAAGGAGTTTTTCAAAGAAAGACCTCGGTGAAGCTTCTTACATATTGAGCATCAAGATCTATAGAGATAGTTCAAGACGCTTGATATGTTTTTTCAATGAGTACATACCTTGACAAGATTTTGAAGTAGTTCAAAATGGAACAGTCAAAGAAAGAGTTCTTGCCTGTGTTACAAGGTGTGAAATTGAGTAAGACTCAAAACCCGACCACGGCAGAAGATAGAAAGAGAATGAATGTCATTCCTATGCCTTGGCCATATGTTCTATAAAGTATGCCATGCTGTGTACCAGATCTGTTGTATACCCTACAATTGAGTTTGGCAAGGAGTACAATAGTGATCTAGGAGTAGATCACTAGACAATGGTCAAAATTATCCTTAGTGGAATAAGGATATGTTTCTCGATTATGGAAGTGACAAAGGTTAGTCATAAAGGGTTACGTCGATGCATGTTTTGACACCGATCTGGATGACTCTAAGTCTCGATCTAGATACATATTGAAAGTGGGAGCAATTAGCTAGAGTAGCTCCGTGCGAGCATTGTAGACATAGAATATTTGCAAAATACATACGGCTCTGAATGTGATGCATCTGTTGACTAAACTTCTCTCACGAGCAAAACATGATCATACCTTTGTACTCTTTGGGTGTTAATCACATAGCGATGTGAACTAGATTATTGACTCTAGTAAACCCTTTGGGTGTTGGTCACATGACGATGTGAACTATGGGTGTTAATCATATCTGAGATATGATTATTGGTGTTCAATCACATGGCGATGTGAACTAGATTATTGACTCTAGTGCAAGTGGGAGATGAAGGAAATATGCCCTAGAGGCAATAATAAAGTTATTATTTATTTCCTTATTTCATGATAAATGTCTATTTTTCATGCTAGAATTGTATTAACCGAAACATAATACATGTGTGAATATATAGACAAACAGAGTGTCACTAGTATGCCTCTACTTGACTAGCTCGTTAATCAAAGATGGTTTTGTTTCCTAGTCATAGACATGAGTTGTCATTTGATTAACGGGATCACATCATTAGGAGAATGATGTGATTGACATGACCCATTCAGTTAGCTTAGCACCCGATCGTTTAGTATGTTGCTATTGCTTTCTTCATGACTTATACATGTTCCTATGACTATGAGATTATGCAACTCCCGTTTACCGGAGGAACACTTTGTGTGCTACCAAACGTCACAACGTAACTGGGTGATTATAAAGGTGCTCTACAGGTGTCTCCAAAGTACTTGTTGGGTTGGCGCATTTCGAGATTAGGATTTGTCACTCCGAATGTCGGAGAGGTATCTCTGGGCCCTCTCGGTAATGCACATACTTAAGCCTTGCAAGCATTGCAACTATGAGTTAGTTGCGACATGATGTATTACGGAACGAGTAAAGAGACTTGCCGGTAACGAGATTGAACTAGGTATTGGATACTGACGATCGAATCTCAGGCAAGTAACATACCGATGACAAAGGGAACAACGTATGTTGTTATGCGGTCTGACCGATAAAGATCTTCGTAGAATATGTAGGAACCAATATGGGCATCCAGGTCCCGCTATTGGTTATTGACCAGAGACGTGTTTAGGTCATGTCTACATTGTTCTCGAATCGTAGGGTCCGCACGCTTAAGGTTTCGATGACAGTTATATTATGAGTTTATGAGTTTTGATGTACCGAAGGAGTTCGAGTCCGGATGAGATCGGGGACATGACGAGGAGTCTCGAAATGGTCGAGACGTAAAGATCGATATATTGGACGACTATATTCGGAGTTCGGAAAGGTTCCGAGTGATTCGGTATTTTTGGAGTGGGAGAGTTACGGAATTCGCCGGGAGAAGTATTGGGCCTTATTGGGCCTGCAGGAAAGAGAGAGGGCTGCCTAGGGCAGGCGCGCCCCCTTGCCCTAGTCCGAATTGGGCTAAGGGAGGCCCGCACCCCTCCTTCCTTCCTTCTCTCTTCCCTTTCCTAGTCTCCTACTCCTACTACATGGAAGGATCCCTAGTTGGACTAGGAAAGGGGAATCCTACTCGGTGGGAGTAGGACTCCCCTATGGCGCCTCCTCCCTAGGCCGGCCTCCTCCTCCCTCCCTCCTTTATATACGGGGTAGGGGCACCCTAGAACACACAAGTTGATCCTTGAGATCGTTCCTTAGCCGTGTCGGTGCCCCCTCCACCATAATCCACCTCGGTCATATCGTGGCGGTGCTTAGGCGAAGCCTGCGTCGATAGAACATCAAGATCGTCCACCACGCCGTCGTCTTGTGGAACTCTCTCTCCTGGAGCTTTGCTGGATCGGAGCCCGAGGAGCGTCACCGAGCTGTATGTGTGTCAAGAACTCGGGGCGCCGGAGTAATGGCACTGGATCGGTTGGATCGCGAGGAGAACGTCGACTACTTCCTCTACGTTGTGATCGCTTCGCTTCGGGTCTGAGGGTGCGTGACAACACTCTCCCCTCTCGTTGCTATGCATCACCATGATCTTGCGTGTGCGTAGGAAATTTTTTGAAATTACTACGTTCCCCAACAAACTTAATCATACATAAAAGAATTCAGAGGAGATTCAAATATTTCTCATAGATAACTTGATCATAAACCCACAATTCATCGGATCTTGACAAACACACCACAAAAAGAGTTACATCGAATAGATCTCCAAGAAGATCAAGGAGAACATGGTATTGAGATTCAAAGAGAGAGAAGAAGCCATCTAGCTAATAACTATGGACCCAAAGGTGTGGGGTAAACTACTCACAACTCATCGGAGAGGCCTTGGAGATGATGTAGAGGCCCTCCGTGATCGATTCCCCCTCCGGGGGAGCTCCGGCAAAGGCTCCAAGATGGGATCTCGCGGATACAGAAGGTTACGGTGGTGGAATTAGGTTTTCGTGGTCAGTATGTTCCCGGGGTACGTGTGTATATATAGGAGGGAGAAGTAGGTCGGTGGACACCCGAGGGGCCCATGAGATAGTGGGTGCGCCCAGTAGGGGGGGGGCGCCCTCCACCCTCGTGGCCGCCTCTGCTGTTGCTTGACTTCCACTCCAAGTCCTCTCGATCACGTTCGTTCCAAAAATCACACTCCCGAAGGTTTTATTCTGTTTGGACTCCTTTTTATATTCCTTTTCTTCGAAACATTGAAATAGGCAAAAAAACAGCAATACGGGCTGGCCTCCGGTTAGTAGGTTATTCCCAAAAATGATATAAATGTGTAAAGTAAAGCCCATAAACATCCAAAACGGGTAATATAATAGCATGGAACAATCAAAAATTATAGATACGTTGGCGACGTATCAGTTAGTGATCCATCCCTGACCCCCACCTTGTCCAAGTTGCCCCTGCTTCATCACCAATGACTCGATCAACGTGATCGATAACCAGTCCGACACCTCACATCACATCACGCCTCTTTTGTCGCTCGACTCTACAGAGCTACTATCGAGTGCCGAGGGTGATACCTCGTGATGCACTACTGATGACAATTCTGTAGTGTAGCTATTCGGTCGTGGTCAACGAGGCTGGTTGCTCCTTCACCATTACCGATACGGCTCTGTCATGCAACACCTCAAGTGTGAACCTCGAGAGTGGATCCTCATATGTTCACCTTGATGATTACATCCATAGGAATCCACTGAGGGTGATTCCTCGGGTTTTCCCCTTGATGTTTGGACACACGATTATCTTGACTTTACTTGAGACCATTGTTGAAGTCGGGTCGGCCCTGAGGGGTACCCACGAGTTGATGTGAAAGTCGGGCAGGCCCGTAGAGCACCCACGAGTTTTCTACGAGGCACGGCCGGGCATTCTGGGCCCTTGCCTAAGTCCATGAGACAAGGCGACGGGTCACATTATCGTGGGTCTCTGCTCGTCTCCGCGAGCCCCCAATGCACTAACAGGTTTGAGTATTTGTTCTAAGTTGGCCTCTAGCCTTTACGCACTAACCACCACGTGAGAATAGCTATGGGCCCCGGGGTCGCAGTATCAGCCGAAGCTTTGTCAGACGTCCAGTTCAACATCCTGTCGGGCCAGTGCCATCCATGATGACGTGGTGCTCGTCCCAGCTTGTTGCACAACGACCCGGAGTGCTATGGGCGATGGGCCTAGACCCCAGAGTGCTTAGGATGTAGACCAGCGGGGACCTCTCTGCTGATCCTAGGTAGGGTTGTGACGTGTTGATCTTCCGAGGCCACGCATTGACCCAGAAAAGTGTGTCCGGCCAGAGTAATCAAGCCTGTTGGAAAACGTGGTGCACCCCTGCAGGGAAGTTATATATTTGAATCTCGTGTCCACGATAATGGATGCTCAGACTTGTATCCTGATCTAATATAACTAGAAATGGATACTTGAGATATGTGATGGATATGTGGCTCCGAGATTGCTTTTCTGCAGGGAGTCAGGGAAGGATCTGCTACCTCTTGAGCACTGCGTTGGATTTCCCCGAAGAGGAGAGGATGATGCAGCAAAGTAGCGTAAGTATTTCCCTTAGTTTTTGAGAACCAAGGTATCAATCCAAAAGGAGACCACGCACAAGTCCCTCGTACCAACACAATACGATAGCTCCTCACAACCGACGCGATTAGGGGTTGTCAATCCCTTCACGGTCGCTTATGAGAGTGAGATCTGATAGAGATGATAAATAATATTTTTGGTATTTTTGGTATAAAGATGCAAAGTGAAAAGTAAAAGGCAAAGTAAAAACAAAGCAAGCAAGTAATAAAGTAATGGAGATTGATATGATGAGAATAGACCCGGGGGCCATAGGTTTCACTAGTGGCTTCTCTCAAGAGCATAGATATTCTACGGTGGGTGAACAAATTACTGTTAAGCAATTGACAGAATTGAGCATAGTTATGAGTATATCTAGGTATGATCATGTATATAGGCATCACGTCCGAGACAAGTAGATCGAAACAATTCTGCATCTACTACTATTACTCCACTCATCGACCGCTATCCAGCATGCATCTAGAGTATTAAGTTAAAAACAGAGTAATGCCTTAAGCAAGATGACATGATGTAGAGGGATAAATTCATGCAATATGATAAAAAACCATCTTGTTATCCTCGATGGCAACAATACAATACGTGCCTTGGTGGCCCTTCTATCACTAGGAAAGGACACCGCAAGATTGAACCCAAAGCTAAGCACTTCTCCCATTGCAAGAACTACCAATCTAGTTGGCCAAACCAAACGGATAATTCGAAGAGACTTGCAAAGATAACTTAATCACACATAAAATAATTCAGAGAAGATTCAAATATTATTCATAGATAAGCTGGATCATAAACCCACAATTCATCAATCTCAACAAACACACCGCAAAAAGAAGATTACATCGAATAGATCTCCACGAGAGAGGGGGAGAACATTGTACTGAGATCCAAAAAGAGAGAAGAAGCCATCTAGCTACTACTATGGACCCGAAGGTCTGAAGTAAACTACTCACACTTCATCGGAGGGGCTATGTTGCTGATGTAGAAGCCCTCTGTGGTGGCTGCCCCCTCCGGCGGAGCTTCGGAACAGGCCCCAAGATGGGATCTCGTGGATACAGAAGGTTGTGGCGGTGGAATTAGGTTTTTGGCTCTTGCTCTGATCATTTGGGGATACGTAGGTATATATAGGAGGAAGGAGTACATCGGTGGAGCAATAGGGGGGCCACGAGGCAGGGGGCGCGCCCTAGGGGGGGTGCCCCCCACCCTCGTGACCGCCTCTGTTACGTCTTGGAGTAGGGTCCAAGTCTCCTGGATCACGTTCGGTGAGAAAATCACGTTCCCGAAGGTTTCATTCCGTTTGGACTCCGTTTGATATTCTGCTTCTTCGAAACACTGAAATAGGCAAAAACCAGCAATTCTAGGCTGGGCCTCCGGTTAATAGGTTAGTCCCAAAAAATAATACAAAAGTGGAAAATAAAGCCCAATATAGTCCAAAACAGTAGATAAAGTAGCATGGAGCAATCAAAAATTATAGATACATTGGAGACGTATCAGGCATCCCCAAGCTTAATTCCTGCTCGTCCTCGAGTAGGTAAATGATAAAAAAAGAATTTTTGATGCAGAGTGATACTTTGGCATAATTTCAATGTAAATCTTCTTAATTGTGGCATGAATATTCAGATCCAAAAGATTCAAGACAAAATTTCATATTGACATAAGAAATAATAATACTTCAAGCATACAAATCAAAGCAATCATGTCTTCTCAAAATAGCATGGCAAAAGAAAGTTCATCCCTACGAAATCATATAGTTAGGCTATGCTTCATTTTCGTCACACAAAGATGTTCCCAACTTCTATACCCCCGATGACAAGCCAAGCAATTGTTTCATACTTAAATAATCTCAAACTTTTTCAACCTTCACGCAATATATGAGCGTGAGCCATGGATATAGCAATTTGGTTGGAATAGAATATGATGATGGGGATTGTGTGGAGAAGACAAAAAAAGGAGAAAGTCTCATATTGACGAGGATAATCAACGGGCTATGGAGATGCCCATCAATTGATGTCAACATGAGGAGTAGGTATTGCCATGCAACGGATGCACTAGAGCTATGAATGCTCAACAAAAGAAAACTAGTGGGTGTGCATCCAACTCGCTTGCTCATGAAGATCTAGGGCATTTGAGGAAGCCCACCGTAGGAATATACAAGCCAAGTTCTATAATGAAAAATTCCCACTAGTATAAAAAGACAACTTATGAGACTCACTTCATGAAGAACAAGGTGCTACTTTGAAGCACAATATATGAGACTCACTACATGAAGAACAAGGTGCTACTTTGAAGCACAAGTGTGGAAAAAGAGATAGTCGCATTGCCCTTTTTATTTATTTTCTTTTTTTTGGGGACTTTCTTTTTTTTTCTTTTGGCCTTTCTTTTTTTTTTGTTTGGGCAATGCTCTAATAATGATGATCATCACACTTCTATTGATTACAACATAAGGATTACAACTCGAAACTTAGAACAAGATATGACTCTATATGAATGCCTCCGTGATGTCAGGATGGTGCAATGAATCAAGAGTGACATGTATGAAAAATAATGCATGGTGGCTTTGCCACAAATACGATGTCAACTACATGATCATGCAATAGCAATATGACAAAGTAATGTATGTCATGAATATGATGATGGAAGTTGCATGGCAATATATCTCGGAATGGCTATGGAAATGCCATGATAGGTAGGTATGGTGGCTGTTTTTAGGAAGATATAAGGAGGTTTATGTGTGATAGAACGTATCGTATCACGGGGTTTGGATGCACCGGCGAAGTTTGCACCAACTCTCAAGGTGAGAAAGGGCAATGCACGGTACCGAAGAGGCTAGCAAAGGCGGAAAGGTGAGAGTGCGTATAATCCATGGACTCAACATTAGTCAAAAGAACTCATATACTTATTGCAAAAATTTAGAAGTCATCAAAAATCAATTACTACGCACATGCTCCTAGGGGGATAGATTGGTAGGAAAAGACCATTGCTCGTCCCTGACCGCCACTCATAAGGATGCACAAGCCAGGTACACTTCATGTTTCAAATTTGTTACACAACTTTAACCATACGTGCATGCTACGGGATTTGCAAACTTCAACACAAGCATTTATCAAATTCACAATTACTCAACTAGCACGACTTTGATATTATCACCTCCATATCTCAAAACAATTATCAAGCATCAAACTTATCTTAGTATTCAACGCACTCAAAAGAAAGTTTCACATATCTTGAATACCAAGTATATTAACATTAAGCAAATTACCATGCTATTAACGACTCTCAAAATAATCTAAGTGAAGCATGAGAGATCAATAGTTTCTTTAAAAAAAATCCACCACCGTTCTCTAAAAGATCTAAGTGAAGCACTAGAGCAAAAAATTATCACGCTCAAAAGATATAAGTGAAGCATAATGAGCAAAACTATCAAGCTCAAAAGATATAAGTGAAGCACATAGAGTATTCTAACAAATTCCAATTCATGCATGTCTCTCTCAAAAGGTGTGTACAGAAAGGATGATTGTGGTAAACTAACAAGCAAAGATGCAAATAATACAAGACGCTCCAAGCAAAACACATATCATGTGGTGAATAAAAATATAGCTCCAAGTAAATTACCGATGGAAGTAGACGAAAGAAGGGATGCCTTCCGGGGCATCCCCAAGCTTTGACTTTTTGGTGTACTTGGATTATCTTGGGGGTGCTATGGGCATCCCCAAGCTTAGGCTCTTGCCACTCCTTGTTCCATAATCCATCAAAAGAATTCACCCAAAACTTGAAAAATTCACAACACAAAACTCAATAGAAATCTCGTGAGCTCCGTTAGAGAAAGAAAACAAAAGACTACTTAAAGGTACTGTAATGAAGTCATTATTTATTTATATTGGTGTTAAACCTACTGTATTTTAACTTCTCTATGTATTATAAACTATTTTACAAGCCATAGATTCATCAAAATAAGCAAACAACACCCGCAAAACAGAATCTGTCAAAAACAGAACAGTCTGTAGTAATCTGTAACTAACGCAAACTTCTGGAACTCTAACAATTCTACCAAAATAGGAAGTACTGTAAAAATTGTTTATTGAACAGCAGAAAAAAGAACCCATGCAAAATCACGTTCCTGTGATTTAACAAAATTATATTCGTGCGTGCAAAGTTTCTGTTTTTCAGCATAATCAAATCAACTATCATCGTAGGTTATCTTATAGGTTCTACTTGGCACAAACACTAATTAAAACATAAAACCACATCCAAACAGAGGCTAGATGGATTATTTATTCCTAAACATAAGCAAAAACAAAAAAAAATTGGGTTGCCTCCCAACAAGCGCTATCGCTTAACGCCCCTAGCTAGGCATAAAAGCAAGGATAGATCTAGGTATTTCCATCTTTGGTAGGCAATCCATAAGTGGCTCTCATGATAGATTCATATGGTAATTTTATTTTCTTTCTAGGGAAGTGTTCCATGCCCTTCTTTAAGGGAAATTGGAATCTAATATTCCCTTCCTTCATATAAATAATTGCACCAATCGTTCTAAGGAAAGGTCTACCAAGAATAATAGGACATGAAGGATTCCAATCTATATAAAAAACGATAAAATCTACGGGCACATAATTCCTATTTGCAACAATAAGAACATCATTAATTATTCCCATAGGCTTTTTAATAGTGGAATCCGCAAGATGCAAGTTTAGAGAGCAATCATCAAAGTCACGGAAATCTAGCAAATCACATAAAGTTTTGGGAATAGTAGAGACACTAGCACCCAAATCACACAAAGCATGAAACTCATAATCTTTAATTTTAATTTTAATAGTAGGGTCCCACTCATCATAGAGTTTTCTAGGGATAGAAACTTTCAACTCATGTTTTTGTTCATAAGATTGCATCAAGGCATCGACAATGTGTTCGGTAAAGGCCTTATTTTGACTATAAGCATGAGGAGAATCTAGCACGGATTGCAACAAGGAAATACAACCAATTAAAGGGCAATTTTCATAATTAAATTTCTTGAGATCCAAAATAGTGGTTTTAGCAATATCTAGGTTTTTATTTCTTTCAATCCCACTTTTATGAAATTCATTATCAAGATCTAGAAACTCTGAATTCTTAGAACGCCTTCTAGGTAAAGGAAGATCATATTCAGTTTCATCAAGATTCATATCGCAAAACAAAGATTTAATGGGGGACACATCAATAACTTTTCGATCTTCATCTTGATTTTCATAGGAATTTGAAGAACACGCTTTAATAAAGGCATCTTTGGAAGCACGCATCCTAGCGGTTCTTTCTTTGCACTCATCAATGGAAATTCTCATGGCTTTGAGAGACTCATTGATATCATGCTTAGGAGGAATAGATCTAAGCTTTAAAGAATTAATTTCAAGAGAAATTCTATCAACGTTCCTAGCCAAATCATCAACTTTAAGCAATTTCTCTTCAAGCAAGGCATTAAAATTCTTTTGTGAATTCATAAACACTTTAACACTACTCTCAAATTCAGAGGGCATCTCATTAAAATTTCCATAAGAGTTGTTGTAGGAATTTCCATTGTTATTAGAAGGATTACTAGGATAAGGCCTAGGATTAAAATTCCCTCTATACGCGCTATTTCCAAAACTATTCCTACCAACAAAATTCACGTCCATAGATTCATTGTTATTCTCACTCAAAGTAGACAAAGGCATATCATTAGGATCAAGAGGAGTATTTTTAGTAGCAAACATCTTCATAAGTTCATCCATCTCTTTACTCAAAACATTGATTTCTTCTATAGCATGCACTTTTTTACTAGAAGATCTTTCGGTGTGCCATTGAGAATAATTAGCCATAATATTATCAAGCAATTTTGTAGCATCTCCTAACGTAATTTCCATAAACGTGCCTCCCGCGGCCGAATCTAAAAGATTTGTAGAAGCAAAATTCAATCCGGCATAAAAAAATTGTATGATCATGCATAAATTCAAACCATGAGTAGGGCAATTGCGAAGCATCAATTTCATTCTTTCCCAAGATTGTGCAACATGCTCATGATCAAGTTGTTTAAAATTCATAATATCGTTCCTCAGAGTGATGATCTTAGTGGGAGGAAAATACTTAGAGATAAAAGCATCTTTGCACTTGTTCCAAGAATCAATACTATTTTTAGGCAAAGATGAAAACCAAACTTTAGCACGATCTCTAAGTGAAAACGAAAATAACTTCAATTTGTCAATATTGTTATCCATATCTTTCTTCTTTTGCATATCACACAAATCAACAAAATTGTTTAGATGAGTAGCGGCATCTTCACTAGGAAGGTCGGCGAATTGATCTTTCATAACAAGATTCAGCAAAGCGGTATTGATTTCACAAGACTCATCATTATTAAGAGGAGCAATCGGAGTACTAAGGAAATCAATATTATTGGTATTCAAGAAGTCACACAATTTGGTATTATCTTGCGCCATGGCAACAAGTAATCCAACACACAAGCAAACAGAAAGGCAACGGGAAAAAGCCAAACGGGAAAGACAGGAGGAGATTGGGAAAGAGAGGGCGAATAAAATGGCAAGGGTGAAGTGGGGGAGAGGAAAACGAGAGGCAAATGGCAAATAATGTAATGCGAGAGATAGGGATTGTGATGGGTACTTGGTATGGTTGACTTGCTTGCATGAGACTCCCCGGCAATGGCGCCAGAAATTCTTCTTGCTACATCTTGAGCACTGCATCGGATTTCCCCGAAGAGGAGAGGATGATGCAGCAAAGTAGCGTAAGTATTTCCCTCAGTTTTTGAGAACCAAGGTATCAATCCAGTAGGAGACCACGCACAAGTCCCTCGTACCTACACAAAACGATAGCTCCTCGCAACCAACGCGATTAGGGGTTGTCAATCCCTTCACGGTCACTTACAAGAGTGAGATCTGATAGAGATGATAAATAATATTTTTGGTATTTTTAGTATAAAGATGCAAAGTGAAAATTAAAAGGCAAAGTAAAAACAAAGCAAGTAATAAAGTAATAGAGATTGATATGATGAGAATAGACCCGGGGGCCATAGGTTTCACTAGTGGCTTCTCTCAAGAGCATAGATATTCTACGGTGGGTGAACAAATTACTGTTGAGCAATTGACAGAATTGAGCATAGTTATGAGTATATCTAGGTATGATCATGTATATAGGCATCACGTCCGAGACAAGTAGATCGAAACAATTCGCATCTACTACTATTACTCCACTCATCGACCGCTATCCAAATGCATCTAGAGTATTAAGTTAAAAAGCAGTGGCGCCTTAAGCAAGATGACATGATGTAGAGGATAAATTCATGCAATATGATAAAAAAAACCATCTTGTTATCCTCGATGGCAACAATACAATACGTGCCTTGCTGCCCCTTATGTCACTGGGAAAGGACACCGCAAGATTGAACCCAAAGCTAAGCACTTCTCTCATTGCAAGAACTACCAATCTAGTTAGCCAAACCAAACGGATAATTCGAAGAGACTTTCAAAGATAACTCAATCATACATAAAAGAATTCAAAGAAGATTCAAATATTATTCATAGATAAGCTGGATCATAATCCCGCAATTCATCGATCTCAACAAACACACCGCAAAAAGAAGATTACATCGAATAGATCTCCACGAGAGAGGGGGAGAACATTGAATTGAGATCCAAAAAGAGAGAAGAAGCCATCTAGCTACTAGCTATGGACCCGAAGGTCTGAAGTAAACTACTCACACTTCATCGGAGGGGCTATGGTGTTGATGTAGAAGCCCTCCGTGGTGGATGCCCCCCTTCGGCGGAGCTCCGGAACAGGCCCCAAGATGGGATCTCGTGGATATAGAAGGTTGTGGCGGTGGAATTAGGTTTTTGGCTCCTGTTCTGATCGTTTGGGGATACGTAGGTATATATAGGAGGAAGGAGTATGTCGGTGGAGCAATAGGGGGGCCACAACGCAGGGGGGCACGCCCTAGGGGGGCGCCCCCCACCCTCATGACCGCCTCTGTTACGTCTTGGAGTAGGGTCCAAGTCTCCTGGATCACGTTCGGTGAGAAAATCACGTTCCCGAAGGTTTCATTCCGTTTGGACTCTGGTTGATATTCCGCTTCTTCGAAACACTGAAATAGGCAAAAAAAACAGCAATTCTGGGTTGGGCCTCCGGTTAATAGGTTAGTCCCAAAAATAATATAAAGTGGAAAATAAAGCCTAATATAGTCCAAAATAGTAGATAAAGTAGCATGGAGCAATCAAAAATTATAGATACATTGGAGACGTATCAGGATCTCTGGGCGTTGATTCTACAACATGTTTGTTAAATATTAAAATGATATTCTTTACTCTCCTACATGTTACAAGATGCTCGGAGCTTCTGGAAGATGCTAGTATTCAATAGGCTATTCCTTCCCCCTCTATTCTGGCATTCTGTAGTTCAGTCCACAGATACAAACCTTCCATTTGATACCAATGCATACTTAGTACAGATCTAATGCTTGCGAGTACTTTGGATGAGTACTCACGATTGCTTTGCTACCCCTTTTCCCCCTTCTTTCTTCTTCCCTATTAATGCAACCAGATGGTGGATCCCTGGAGCCAGATGCCACCGCCGATGGATGCTACTACATGGAGACCGCCGACGACCAAGAGTAGTTAGGAGGTCCCAGGCAGAAGGCCTTGCCTCTTCGATCGTTGTTGCTTTTGCGTTAGCCTTCTTAAGGCATCCTTCTTTAACTTATGTATGTACTCAGATATTGTTGTTTCCGCTGACTCTTGTGAATCGATCTTTTGTATTCGAGCCCTCGAGGCCCCTGGCTTGTAATATTTTATTTGTGTCTAGAGTTGTGTTGTGATATCTTCCCATGAGTCCCTGATCTTGATCGTACACATTTGCGTGTATGATAAGTGTATGATTGAATCAGGGGCGTCACAAGGTGGTATCGGAGTCGGCTGCCTATAGGATCCCCCTTTCCAAATCCTTGGCCGAAGTTGAGTCTAGTTTTAAAAAATTGTTTTACTAACATGGTTGTGTGGCTTACGGGCCCCCGTCGCCATTGGGTGGTATTAGGATCTTTTATTCCTTGTCTATACTCTGGGAATCTAATCTCTCTTCTATTCGGGTTAAATGGTTTTGCTAACGATAACTCTAGGTTCTCATAAATACATTCTCCCGGAGAGCCCCTTTATTTTGGATGATGGCCTGCTTCACCAGAAGATCCCGAAGATACCCTTTAGAATTTTCCCGAGACTTTTGTGCTCGTCGATTTTGCAATCCCTACCACCGATAAATCCTTATGGGTAACTACCTAGATTGTCGTTCATACCTTCATCACATGTTGCTCTTGTTATTACAAGATGTCCTGAAATACTCTCGGATGTTCCGAGAATCCTTTATGCTTACTGCCCTGCAGTTCCTTGCCGCATGAATACCCCTATGGATAATTCCTCACCCATGTCGATGATTTGTTCATTCCTAGTTGATGAAGTGATTCACTAGGTACTTTTAAGTACTATCCAATCTTCCAATAATACTCTCCAACTATTTGTTTGCAAATACTTATCTTCTTGTGTTATGGTTACTTCCATGTGTCTAGCAATACTCATTAGCATCCTTTGTCATCATAATTTTGAGCATTTGATTCGATTTGTTTGTGAATGCTTGCGATCATCAGTCCTATTTAAAATTCTTCCCTTGGTTCAGACGTCACTCCAGCCATGGGCTGGTGTTCGGTGAATCAAGCCTTGATTGGTTGTCATTCTGAGTCTATTCAACTTATCCATCCTTAATCAGAGTGTTTGCTTCTGGTCCCTTGATTTGGAAATCATGATTCCTTTGCATTTGATCTTGAATTAGTCAGTTGTTCCTATAGTCTGATCTCCTTGCATTCTTTCTTCTTCTGGCTGAGTACCGATGCTCACATCAGATCCCTTGTGGACCACCAGATCCTTTGTTGGGTTTTATCCGACAACGTCCTTCATATTCAATAACCTTGTGAGCCCTTTCCTCGGATCATAATGCCTTTGGTAAGTTGTATCCTCTTCTTCCTCAACCATGCTCTACTCCCAAGCTTGTGTTAATTACTTCTGAAGCTTGTGGTATATATTCCTAAGATGCCCCTATGTGCTGAACCTATGGCTTCACTAACCCGTGTGGAACCGTGAGTTTTCACAAGTTTTACTCTTCTGGTGTTTTGCCAGATACAGTTTCAACAAATACAACTTCATCTAAAGCGAGAAGTGAATGAAAGGTTATGCATTAAAGAAGTGGGAGTCGACCTTCAACCTTGGTGTTCATGCCCATGGACACGATGTGGAACTTATGATGGAAGCTTCTTGTAATAATAATAATAATCCCCCGCCTGGCACCTATATTTGGTCCTTTGCAACCATGATGCATAGCCTACTTTTGTACCTGCTATTGTTACCTACCTGCCGCTACTGCAGGATGCTGCTAACACGACACTACGATCAGAGACCCTTCGAGAAACTGTGTGCGATGCAATAATCGCAAACGATGGTGTAAGAGAACCGTCAAAAATGTGCAAAATGTTTGCGATGACGGATGCATCAAACATGGTTCAGATTTTAGTTGCGTGTGCGATGCATGGCATACGGTTCAGTTCAATGAACTGTTTGCGATGAGGAGGAACAAAAGACACGGACAGCCAGATGAAGGCGTGTGCGATACACAGCATACGGTTCACTCGGATTAACTGTTTGTGATGAGGCGGAACAACAGAAACAGACAGCTAGATAAAGGTGTGTGCGACTGAGGGCATACGCTTCAAAACGATTAACTGTTTGCGATTAGGCAACAGAACAGAAAAAGTTAGCCAGATCAAAGGTGTGTGCGATTGATGGCATGCACTTCACACGGATGAACTGTTTGCGATTGGGCACAACAAACAAAATTAGTTAGACAGATCTACGTGTGCGCTAGACGGGCACACATTCTAATTAAAAGAAGCATGTGCGATGGTAATAACGAGTGTGCACGGTTCTTGGAACAAAACATGTGCTGACATTGCCTATTGCGGTGCACCAAACATCACGTACGCGGCCGAGAAAACGTGCCCACGTTACACCATCCGGGAATAGTGCCGCACTTAGAAATTATAGAACCGTCAATAAATTTTGAGTCTGCGTCCCGTGACCTTTCAAATTGCAAAACTGTTCACACTAATCAAAACATAAACGGTTTCCCACTTAGGAGCATATTAGTACTCGGTTATAAATAATGTACTATGCCAAGATGACTGCACATTCCTTCCTCAACACCTCATCCACAAAAGCAAACAAGTCATTCAGCTTCGTTCTCTTGCGTCTGCGATGGCCAGATTGAGTTCTCGATCGAGAGATTACCACCATGGAGAGGCGAGCATGAAAGCAGAAGCACGAGAGATGTCCCGCTTAGCTGCAAAAGCAGTGACATATCCCTTGCGCCATTGAAGCAACCTGAGAGGGTCTCGCCAGCGCGCGCCAAGCAGCACGGAGGTCCTGTTGCGTCGTCGATGCAGCAAACTGGTCCGGTCGCGCCATGGAAGTTGTCGTGGAATTGTCATGTTAGATGTCCTAGTGAAAGGACTTAGTCGTGGAG
The DNA here is from genome assembly GCA_021437245.1 of Aegilops speltoides. Lineage (NCBI taxonomy): Eukaryota > Viridiplantae > Streptophyta > Magnoliopsida > Poales > Poaceae > Aegilops > Aegilops speltoides. The sequence continues at coordinate 174,369,991 of CM038141.1, read as the reverse complement.
CCATTGCAACTAGGAAGCTTGAAGGGGTTAATCAGGACAAGATACACGAGAAGTTTTATACTAGTTCGGCCCCTTACAATGAAGGTAAAAGCCTACGTCTAGTTGTGATTGGGATTATTTGTGTCTCGATAACCAGGGAGCAAATTGCTTGACCTAGCTCTCGAGTTGTTGTTTTGTATCCTGAATCACCGTCGGGTCGTCCCTTTATATACTGAGGTTGACGCCCAGCGGCTCTACAGAGTCCCGTTCGGCTTATAAATTGTATCCGTCTTGGTCTCTTAATATTTTCCGCCTTACAGTACAAGTTACATGAATAAGGCGGTTTAACACTATGGGACTTAAGTCACCTCTGGGCCTTTGGGCCTTTACTAAACCACCGTCTTCAACCTTGAGCTTTGGTCTTCAAGAATGCTTATAGGTATAACCCGGCTCCTTCTGGCGGGTCATACCTAGTAGTTATATCCCCAACATTAGGCCCCAGACTGATTTGAACTGGTTCATGTCAGTCTTCAATATTTAAGAAAAAGTCTTCTGCTCCTTACTTAAGAAAATTCATGTAACCCACCATGACATCACCCTTTAGATTTGTGGCAACCCGCCATGACGTCACCGATCATAAATGCGTGCTTTGTCCAACATATCCTAATGGATCTCTGTCTTAATGACCATCCAAAAATCGAGGCGCCCTTGTAGCTGGATAAATTTATTTTTCAGCCTCCTCATTTTCCATGCCCACTTAACAGGTTTTCCTTATAAATAGCCCTGACTGGGCCTCTTTTCCATTCTTCGTTCGCATCTTCTTCTTCTCGCTCCATCTGCCACTGGAGCTCCGCCGCCGTCTCCACTGCGCCCTTTGTTCTCATCAAGCTTTGGTCGCTGCATCACCCTGACCTTGACCAGAGAACGGCGGCGCTCCTCCTCCACAGATGCCCCGCAGTAAGTGTTTCCCTTTCCGGGCTATAGATCTGCATTAGAGTTATCGTGTTCTTCTGCACAGACATAGTTCATCCGAGTTCTTGCCCTTTTTCCTTGCCACGGCGTCGCCTGATCCAAAGAACCCCATGAATCTGACGCGGTTCATGCTTCCCATTCATTTTGATTAGCAATGGACCTCCTTTCCTTGTAAGAAAACCTCACCGTAGCATATGAACTTCTCTGTGTCCTGTTTTTAGGTCTAGTAATTTTTCTTTTCTGAACCTTTGTTTGATCCAAAATAATTACTGCAAACTGTGAAACTTGTTTGTCCTACACTTAGGAAAAATCCATAACTTGTTGGACTTGCCAGTCACGGCGGCTCTGTTGCCGGCTTAAAGAAGTAATACTCAATTAATAATCTGAACTTCCCTTGTTAGTTTAAATAGCACTGACGGCTTTTAAAAAACCTATGGCGGCTTAAGTAACCCAGATGCACTATCATTATACCATTAGACCCCTTCATAAGTCGCCATACTGCATTCCACTAATATTTTTTATCCTGTCCGGCTTAAATTTGAACCGGCCCTGTTACTTTGTATTTAGGTTTTCAAACATGATGACACCAAAGGCACCTACCTCTTGCAACTGGGTGAAATCCATTGTCACTGACAGCACATTAGATGACTTCGTGAAAACCAGCTATCTGCCAAAGAAAGAAGTCATGATTTACCGTGCTCCTAACCCGGATGAAGAAATCCCTCAACCCAAAGATGGAGAGGTGGTTGTCTTTACAGATCATATGAACCGGGGGTTTACTCCTCCTGGTTCAAAATTTTTCAGAGATGTGCTAAAGTTTTTTGACCTTTTACAGCTTTTCAGAGAGCTGTTCTATTTGAACCGCCATACAGAGTGTGCCAGTGGTCAGAGCTTGGAACTTGGTGGGGTTTCAATTCAGCGCCGCAGGGATGCGATTTCCCCTATGCCAACCCGCCAAGCCATCCAAAAGATTGGAACATGACGTGGTTCTATTGCAAGGATACCTCCCCGGCTGACGAGAATCCTCTGCCCAGCTTTCTTGCCCTTCGTCTTGACACCAATCATCATCTACCCGATAAGATTACTGCCACAGAACGCAGATCCCTCTCTCCTACTTTGGCCGAGATCAAAGCTCTGTTGGGGAACGGGTTGACGGGCATTGACCTGGTTCGAGTCTGGCTTGCCTGGCGAGTTATCCCATTGAGCCGCCGTACCGTCTTAATGTGCGATTATACTGGCGCCAAGAATGACCCCCTGCGCCATAGCCGTGATGACTTACCTGCTCATGTTGTTGATGACATGACCAAATCTCTTCTCAGCGAGTCTGGCGGATTGTGGCGAGTGGGTCTAGCCCGTTCGCAAAGATAACCCACTCAAAGGTAAAACACCAGATAAAATGTTTATATTATTCTCTTAATGCTTCACCCATACTCATACTATACTTAATCCTTGCAGGCGGGTGATAAATTTTGTAAAGTTAAATATGATCATGAAGTGGCCAAGAAAGCCAGGAAAGAAAAGAAAGCCGCCAGGAAAGAAGCTGCCAAAAGGAAGGGCAAGAGCGCTACTGCTTCCACTTGCTTCGGCTGGCAGACTCTTCTGAGTCAGAGGTCGCCCTTGACTCCCTTAGCTTATTTTTTAATCATCTTATTGACACTGATCATCAGTAGGAGGACACTAGGACAAGCCGTAGCAAGGCTGATGAGGTAACTATCCTTTCCTCCGACTCTGAGCCTTTGCCAAGACAGAAAATCCGTAGAGTGACCCGGAAAGTAAGGTTTTCTCATCCTCTAGCTCATCATGATCCTCAATTTCTTTTGAAGCAGCAAATTCATGAGAGCCGGAGGCAGACCCGGACCAGCAAGAAAGCGGAGCTCTCCTCCGGCTTAAAAAATACTCCAAGGAAATGCCGAAACGAGGTTACCTCTATTTTAACTAAGTTTTACCACTTGGCGGGTCTCTTTCGTCAACCACTCAATCCCTCTGACTCGGATTATCAGGATACTTCCCCTTCCTCCGGCGAGTCATTGCAGTCCAATCTGCCAACTTTTAAGATTGTGCCAGGGTACAATAAGCCACTCACTTTTGTAGTTATTGTAATCTTCTTACTTCTATATTAATCTTTTTATTTGAATGCAGTGGTCAAGCTAAACCCAGCAAGAGGGTTAGAAAGAATAAACCGACTAAAGAAAGAGTCGCCGCTGATGAGCCGGTTCTTGAAACAACCGTGCCGGAGTTAAGCACTCATGAGCCGCCACCAGAACCAGCACAAGATGTGTCACCTCCTACCGACCTGCCCACTGACCAAGGTGCTACTGATTCAGAAAATCCCAAACCTCCAAGCCCAACCCGGACAGCTGATCCTTCCAATGCTGATGTTGAGATCACCGGAACCGGCCATGCTGACCCGGGAGGCCAACCGTGCTAGCCAAATGCCCTGCCAAGGAAGAACTTCTGGACCAGCACCGAGTCAAGATGGATGTCACCAATTATGCTCATATGAGTATTGGAGATGTCTTCTCTGGCTATATTAGCCAAGTGCACAGCAGCCGGAACCTCGAGATTGACATGGTGAAGCAGATGCACCATAAATTCGAGGTATAACCAGTTTTCTCTGGTTCATTATCCTTCAGTATGTTAGCCCCCAAGTCTGCTGCTTAAGATGCTTATGCTGTAGACTTAGAAACAAATTTGACAACATAAAGAAAGAATAAACTTCCGACTTACCATGTAGTCCCCAAGGGGCGGTTTAACCAATATGGTTGAACCGGCTCTTTATAAAGAAATTCTTATGGGTCTTTGAACAGCAATATGCATTAGCCCCGAAGTGCCAAGTTTTATTGCTTGCAAAATGCTTGGACTTACTCATATGAATCACCATATAATGAATCATCATAGAAAAGAAAAACCTCTGTAAGACATTAGCCCCCAAGTGCCAAGTATTATTGCTGGCAAAATGCTTGGGACTTTAATACTGCATAAACAACTTACTTGATTTTACACTTGCACAGGCTACCACGAGTCAACTCGAGTCTGAGGTGACCAGTCTGAAGAGCCGCCTTGAATTCCAAGAGTCAGAACTTGAGAAGGCCAACAGTAAGTTCGAATTCAATGTTTCTGAACAGGAGAAACTAAAGAAAGACTTTGAGACTGAAAAGAAAGCCTGGGAGGATGAGAAGACCGCATTGATAAGCTGAGCTGAAAAAGCAGAAGCAGCTCTGGAAGAAGTCACTGGAGAATTGTCCGGGTTAAAGCGCCATATTTCGCAAATGGTCGCAGTCATCTTCGGTAAGTCGCCTTGCCTTTGTGTACATATCTTAAGCCGTGCAAATAGGATATACGCCAGAAATTAACTCTTCTGATTATGCTTTGTATAGGCCCCAGAAGCTCAAATTTAAACCACAACATGCTGACGAAACTGAAAGCTGTGTATACCTTGGTGGAACAATTATACACGGGTCACAACGCACACTTGCTTCGTGGCCTTATCTAATGAGATGCCAACCCTCTAACATGGGTCTTGAGTAAGCTTTCAGTCCTTCATAGCGGATCAATGAATTGAGACGGTCACCGCAAGAGCCGGATCAATAAATGCTCTAAGCGGGCTAGGCCTCGCTACCAAAACTAGACCGGAGGATATGGCCATTAGCTACCCAAGTCGAAGGAAGGCGGCACGCCGTTTGAGGACGCAGATTTTCTTGCTGTGTCAAAGAGATACTGTGGTGACTCGATAGCTCTTGAAGTAGATCTTACCAAGTACCAAAGCGGGTTATGATGAACAAAATCGAAGAATTCCGACACCGAATATGGCGTGACCGTCTGATTCCCCCAATTAAGTAAGCATACTTTTGCTCTGAAGTTGACCCAGCCAGTCTTGTTGATGATGAAGCAGAATTTGAAGCCTTAAACAACATTGGTGGTCATCATCAACCTTCGGGAAAAGGAGCAGAGCGCAAGCATGGAGAGGGCTAACCGGACGCTTCCGCCAATCTCAAGGTGAACTTTGTCATGGCGGCTCATTACCTGGTGTAAAAAACAATGCAAACTATTTGGACTTAATGAGTCTTGTAATAGGATAGAGATAACTCTATTGTGGCCATGCCATCGTGCATGTTTTGATGCTTAACATTCTTAAGCCGCCTTGCTGTATTCGTGCACACAGTTGATCATTTTTGACAAACTGTCCTTCAAATAAACTGCTAGGCAGGTCAAAAAAGATTATCAAAATAATCATAGATTATCTGGTTGATAAAAACACAACTATAATAAAATTTCACAACTTGCACCACCGGTTCATATGACCCGGCCGGTAAGGATGAAGGTCCAATATTTGGATACCCGAAAAGCACAACCATGCTTATGGATCAGCGACTCATCAGTCGATATTGAACCGGGCTACAAACATCATATTTATAGTTGTAAGCCTTAGGAAAAATCTTAAGTCAAATAATGGGGCTTCCAAAGAGAACTTAAACCAAAGAGAAAAGTAAAAATGGCCAGGATACTGATTTGAATACAATCAGTGAACCATCCCAGAGGGGTTTAAACTAGGATTCTAATACGATCATGTAGCCCCCAATGGCTTTGGCATTGCGCCGATCAAGAGGGTACCGACAGCTGTGTTCTCTTTCATTCGAATACGACCTATGTTTGAACAGGATGCCCCCTAATGACCTTGAGAGTTTTTTAACGACTCTGATTCGAATACGATCAAAGTTGGTTCCCAAATGGGGTTAAGCTATGATTCAAATACGATCAAGAAGCCCCCAAGTGAGCTCGGCAGTGTGCCAATCAAAAGGGTATCGATAGCTATGTTCTCTTTGGTTCGAATACGACCTATGTTTGAACAGGAAGCCCCCTAGTGATCATAATTTTTAACAGCTAGATTCGAATACGATCGTAAGCCGGATCAGAATGGGCTGAGCCGGATCAAATATGACCCGCCCCCGAGCGATCATGCGATAAAATGATGACAATGATAATAACAAATTTACCTTGTGAAGAGGAAAAAAGGACAGAGGTCCTTCTTTATTATTTATCATAATATATACATTGGAAAAATATATACATCAGTGGAGCCTATGGCTCAAGTGTAGTAGGGCCGGAGATGAGCAATATTCCAAGGCCTCCGGGACTCTTCCTCCGACTTACGTGAGTCTTTGTGCTCTCGAACGTCAATAAGGTAATAAGACCCGTTGTTCAAGTTCTTGCTGACCACAAATGGCCCTTCCCAAGTTGGGATAACTTGTGAGCATCAGTTTGATCCTGGATGAGCCGGAGCACTAAATCACCTTCCTGAAAGGATCTAGACTTAACTCAGCGGTTGTGATAACGGCGCAAGTCCTGTGATAAATCGCCGAACGAGCTGCTGCCAAGTCCCGATGTTCATCTAACAGATCAAGAGCATCCTGGTACGCCTGTTCATTGTCTTCCTCGATATAAGCTGCCACATGAGGTGAATCATGATGGATGTCACTAGGGAGAACCGCCTCAGCTCCGTAGACCATGAAGAAAGGCGTATAACCCGTAGATCTGTTAGGAGTAGTGTTGATGCTCCATAACACAGAAGGTAGCTCCTCAACCCAACAACCCGGCGTCCGTTGCAAGGGGACAAAAAGCCGGGGCTTAATGCCTTTCAGGATCTCTTGATTGGCCCTCTCGGCTTGACCAATGGACTGAGGGTGAGCCACTGATGAAACATCAAGCCGGATATGCTCACGTTGATAGAATTCCTCCATGGCGCCTTTAGACAGATTAGTGTCATTGTCAGTTATAATGCTTTGTGGAAAACCAAAACGAAATATCACCTTCTTCATGAATTGAACCGCCGTGGCTGCATCACACTTACTGACCGGCTCTGCCTCGACCCACTTTGTGAACTTATCAACTGCCACCAAGAGGTGAGTCTTTTTATCTTTGGATCTCTTGAAAGGTCCAACCATGTCAAGCCCCCAGACTGCGAACGGCCAAGTAATTGGAATCATCCTCAACTCTTGAGCCGGCACATGAGCCCGTCTTGAGAACTTCTGACAACCGTCACATTTACTGACCAGATCCTCTGCGTCAGCATGAGTCGACAGCCAATAAAACCCATGACGAAAAGCCTTAGCCACGAGAGATTTTGACCCGGCGTAATGACCGCAATCTCCTTCATGAATCTCATGGAGAATTTCTTGGCCTTCTTCAGGAGAGATGCAACACTGAAAACCTCCTGTAAACACTGCGATGATGCAACTCGCCATTGACAATCGTCATGGACTTGGACTGTCGGGTTATCTACCTGGCCAAGGTTTCATCCTCAAGCAATTCGCCCCGTGTCATATAAGCCAGATACGGCACCGTCCAATCTGGAATGATATGAAGAGCCACCACCAACTGTGTTTCAGGGTCAGGAACAGCCAAATCTTCCTCTGTAGGTGCTTGACAGAAGGGTTATGCAAAACATCCAAGAAAGTATTAGGTGGCACCGGCTTACACTGAGATCCTAGCCGGCTTAAGCCATCAGCCGCCTCGTTCTTTCTACGGTCAATGTGCTCCACCTGATAACCCTTGAAGTGCCCGCAATTGCATCAACCTCCCGGCGATAAGACGCCATGGGAGGATCATTTGAATGCCACTTGCATGATACTTGCTGAGCCACCAGATCTGAGTCACCGAAGCATCTTACCCGGCTTAAATTCATCTCTTTAGCCATTCGGAGACCATGGAGCAAGGCTTCATACTCAGCTGCGTTGTTAGTACAAGGAAACATCAACCAGAGTACATAACAAAACTTATCACCCCAAGGGGAAGCCAAAATAATTCCAGCCCCCGAGCCTTCCAATTGCCTAGACCCGTCAAAATGAATTATCCAATAGGTATTGTCCGGATTTTCCTCAGGCATCTGCAGTTCTGTCCAATCATTGATGAAATCCACCAGCGCTTGAGATTTAATAGCTGTGTGAGCCACATATTTTAAACCATGAGGCCCAAGCTCAATGGCCCATTTGGCGACTAATACATGGCCTCTCTGTTTCGAATAATATCCCCAAGGGGCAAAACTAACCACGTGATGGGGTGGCCCAAGAAATCTTGCTTAAGCTTCCGGTGGCCATGAACACCCATAGACAAGCTTACGCCAAAGGTCGGATATCGCTGCTTGGACTCAATCGATTACCTCATCGATGTAGTAAACCGGCATTGAACCGGGTGCTCCTTGCCGACCTCCTGCGTTCCACCATAATAACCACACTGATAGCACGCGTGTTAGTAGCCACGTACAGTAACAAGGGCTCCTTGTCAATGGGAGCAGCAAGAACCGGCGGCTCAACCAACTGTCTCTTTTGATCTTCAAAAGCAGTATTGGCAGTGTCACTCCAAGTAAAGCTATCCGTCTTCTTCATCATCTGATACAGCGGTATAGCCTTCTCCCCTAACCGGCTTATAAACCGGCTTAAAGTGGCGATACAACCCGCCAAACGCTGAACATCATTGATACATGCCGGTTTGGCCAGAGAGGTGATGGCTTTCATCTTCTCCGGGTTAGCTTCGATGCCTCTGTTAGAGACCAGAAAGGCCAAAAGCTTGCCAGCAGGCACACCAAAAACACACTTGGCCGGGTTAAGCATCATCTTGTAAACCCGGAGATTATCAAAGGTTTCCTTGAGATCATCAATCAAGGTCTCTTTCTCTCTAGATTTAACCACTATGTCAATCGCATAAGCATGAACATTGCGTCCAATCTGATCATGAAGACAATTCTGCATGCATCGCTGGTAAGTCACCTGGGCACTCTTGAGCCCAAAAGGCATTGAAACATAGCAGAAGGCTCCAAACAGAGTAATGAACGTCGTCTTCTCCTGGTCCTTAACTGCCATCTTGATCTGATGATAACTAGAGTAAGCATCCGGAAAGCTCAAACGCTCACAACCCGCTGTAGCATCGATGATCTGATCAATACGAGGAAGAGCAAAAGGATCAGCGGGACAAGCCTTGTTTAAGTCCGTGTAATCCACACACATACGCCAAGTGCCGTTTTTCTTAAGAACAAGCACCGGGTTAGCCAGCCACTCTGGATGCAACACCTCAATGATGAACCCAGCTGCCAAGAGCCGGGCCACTTCCTCACCGATAGCTTTCCTTCTCTCCTCATTAAACCGCCGAAGAAATTGCTTGACCGGCTTAAACTTTGGATCGATATTAAGAGTGTTCTCAGCGAGTTCTCTCGGTACACCCGGCATGTCAGATGGCTTCCATGCAACAATGTCCCGATTCTCATGGATGAACTCGATGAGCGCGCTTTCCTATTTGGGATCCAAATTAGCACTGATCCTGAACTGCTTGGATGAATCGCCGGGGACAAAGTTGACAAGCTTAGTCTCATCCGCCGATTTAAATTTCATGACCGGCTCATGCTCTGTAGTTGGCTTCTTTAAGGATGTCATATCCGCCGGGTCAACATTGTCCTTGTAGAATTTCAACTCTTCCGTCGCGCAGACCGACTCAGCATAAGCCGTGTCACCCTCTTCACATTCCAGAGCCACCTTGCGGCTCCCGTGCACCATAATGGTTCCCTTATGACCTGGCATCTTGAGCTGCAAGTACACATAACACAGCCTTGCCATGAACTTGGCATAAGTCGGCCGCCCAAATAGAGCATGATACGGGCTCTTGATCTGAACTACTTCAAATGTCAATTTCTCGGCTCTGGAATCATTTTCATCCCCAAATGCTACCTCCAACTCTATCTTGCCGACCGGATACGCCGACTTACCAGGTACAACTCCATGGAAAACAGTGTTGGACTTCTTAAGGCTCTTATCAGTTAGCCCCATGCGGCGGAAGGTCTCATAATAAAGGATATTGATGCTGCTGCCTCCATCCATCAGCACCTTGGTGAACTCGTATCCACCCACTTGAGGGGCCACGACCAGGGCTAAATGACCCAGATTGTCAACCCGGGTAGGGTGATCCTCTCTACTCCATACGATAGGCTGCTCAGACCACCTCAAATAATGAGCAATTGCCGGCTCAACCGCATTCACGGCTCTCTTATGAAGCTTCTGGTCCCGTTTACATAAACTGGTGGTAAACACATGGTATTGCCCACTGTTCAACTGCTTTGGATTGCTCTGGTATCCACCTTGCTATTGCTACTAATTGCCCTGGCCAGCCTATTGGTTATATCCACCCTGGTTTCCCTGGGAATTTTGAAAATTGGGATTTGACCCGCCGCCCGAGCCATGAAAACCGCCGCCACCTGAGCCGCCCGGGCCATTGTTACCGTCAAACATGTTGGAATTTTTGAAAGCCTTCATAATCGTGCAGTCCTTCCACAAATGTGTAGCCGGCTTCTCCTTAATACCGTGTCTCAGACAAGGTTCATTCAACAACTGCTCAAGTGTGGGTCCTGACCAGCCGGATCGAGGAGGTGGCCTTCCCTTCGCCGCTAGTTATGACCACAATGCACCGGTGTTAGCCACAAAATCAAACTACCGTCGACCTTCGTTTATTACCTCCTTGATTTGCGAGTTGTCTTTGAGTGCCCTTGTCGTTGCCATTCCTCTTTCCCTTCCCTGCCTTTTCATCATCAGACTCAGGATCCTTGGTACTATCAGAATCGGCGTACTTGACCAGAGCTGCCATCAGTGTGCCCATATCATTGCACTCACGTTTCAGCCGCCCCAGATTTTGTTTCAAAGGCAAGAAACAGCAATTCTTCTCCAACATTAAGACTGCGGAGCCGGCATCCATCTTATCAGATGAATGTATTATGGCTTTAACCCAGCGTACCCAATGGGTTGTAGACTCACCCTCTTCCTGCTTACAATTCGTCAGATCCACGATCGACATGGCCTGCTTGCACGTGTCTTTAAAGTTCTGCATTAACCGGGCCTTTAACTCCGCCCATGAACTGATTGAATTAGGTGGCAGGTGAGGGAGTCCCGGATTAGGGGGTGTCCGGATGGCCGAACTATCACCTTTGGCCGGACTCCTGGACTATGAAGATACAAGATTGAAGACTTCATCCCGTGTCTGGATGGAACTTTCCTTGGCGTGGAAGGCAAGCTTGGTGATACGGATATGTAGATCTCCTACCATTGTAACCGACTCTATGTAACCCTAACCCTCTTCGGTGCCTATATAAACTGGAGGGTTTTAGTCCGTGGGATGAACAACAATCATACCACAGGCTAGCTTCTAGGGTTTAGCCTCTCTGATCTCGTGGTAGATCTACTCTTGTACTACCCATATCATCAATATTAATCAAGCAGGAGTAGGGTTTTACCTCCATCGAGAGGGCCCAAACCTGGGTAAAAACATCGTGTCCCTTGTCTCATGTTACCATCCGCCTAGACGCACAGTTCGGGACCCCTACCCGAGATCCGCCGGATTTGAAACCGACATTGGTGCTTTCATTGAGAGTTCCACTGTGACGTCGCCATCAGGAAGGATGCATCATCCCGTCTTTAAAGACGGCACTGTTGCTAAAGGAGCTTTGGCTATCGGCCAAACTCTCCAGCTAGGCGGTTTCCTTATGACCGCCAGTCCAGCCGCCGCGCCGACGATGACTTCTCGGGTCATCGAAAGCAATCTTCACGTTAGCTCGGAACTCGCCGGCGGTTAGATCGATGGAGCTCTCTTCCTTAAACGAGCTCTTAGATCGCATCGCCGCCTCAGGAGTCGCTATGACTACGATCGATTGGGCCTAAACCCGATCGAGAGAGATTAACTCTCCCGGGTTACCCACCGTTCTTTGTGGTAGAGGAACAATACGGCAACCCTTCTTCTATCTTAAGGACTAGCTATGTCTGGATTCCCGATCCCTCCATGCCGGATTCCCGCGGAGGGGAGGATGTTACTCAAGACCTGAACCTAAAGTCAGGCAACGGGCTAGATTCATTGGACAACATCCAAGATCCCAAGCTTCCAAGTTCGGAAACTACTTGGCCCTTGAGTCTTAAAGTGGATGGGGTTCCGAATTTAATTCCACCCGCCCACCCAAACATAAGCGATCTATCCCAAATCCGCCAAGAGCCCGCAGAAACAGTACACCATTACTGGGCCAGATTCCTCCTGGTTATGAACAGGATAAAGGACTGTCGCGAGGAGGACGCAATTTCATTCTTCTGCAATAATTGCATGGACAAGGGAATCCTCAACACCGTAAGTCATCGTGAAATTACACGCTTCGCTGACTTGGCGTCCATAGTATGAAAGTACTGTGTGATGGAAAGCGCCTGGAAAATCGAAATCAAATTTTGGGACAATCCGGCCCTGAATACAACCCCAGTCCGAAATAAAAGGGTGCATTATAGCCAGGCACCTGGGTTAAACACCAAAAATCAAAAACCCTCTATAGGGCATGGAACCGTCTTTGGAAGGATGGCTCAATGGACCTGCAAAATTCATAGTACGAGAGGTGCCACTCCAACTCATAGCCTTAGAGCATGTTGGATACTACGGCGGTGGTCAAAAGTGGCGAAGAGCTTCTAACTCGAGCACCAGCCCAAGCATACCAAGACGGTATTAATAGTCTTGAGACTTTCGCATCAAATAATATCGGAAGCGAACACTCCATAGCCTTGCCGAAGTCTACCAAGTAGCAACAATAAACCCATGGAGTGACACGGCTATTACCTTTAATGCCAGTGATGAACCTAAATTCCAAACAGCCCGAGCACCAACCGCATTGGTCCTCTGTCCAATAGTGGACGGCTTTCGCCTTACCAAGGTACTCATAGACGGTGGCAGCGGATTGAACCTCATTTACTAGGAAACCCTCCGAAAAATGGAAATAGATTGGAGCCGCATTGAGCAAAGCAGCACAACCTTTAGAGCAATAATCCCCAGTCGGGAAGCATGCTATACTGGAAAAACCACACTGGATGTGGTGTTCGGCACGCCGGATAATTACAGGTCCGAGGAGGTCACGTTCCAAGTGGCCCCGTTCAGCAGCGGATATCATGCTCTATTAGGGCGAGAGGCATTCACAACTTTCCAAGCTATACCCCATTACGGGTACATGAAGCTCAAAATGCCCGGGCCCAACGGAATCATCACTCTTGCTAGTGACCCGGACATAGCACTCCACACCAAAAACAAGACAGCTGCACTGGCCCTTGAGGCACTATCCGAAGCCCTAGCAGCCGAGGAACTCTCTACACTGCGCTCCACGGTGAATAGGGACGATGTGATACTCGATAAGAGATCAAAGTCCACATCCTTTAAACCAGCGGACGAAATAGTCAAATTCCAAGTCCATCCAACGGACCCTACGAAAACGGCCTCCATCGGGGCACAATTAAACCCTGATGTAGATGCCGCACTACGAGAATTCCTCTGCCGAAATTGGGACATTTTGCTTGGCACCCTTCAGACATGCCAGAATCCCACGCCGGTGGCGAGCACAGCCTAAACATCCTAAAAGGATTCAAGCCGGTCAAATAGGCTCTTCGGCGTTTCTCCGAACCCAAGAGACAGGCCATGGGAGAGGAGCTAGCCAAATTATTGGAGGCCGGATTCATCAGAGATATAAAACATCCGGATTGGCTAGCTAACCTGGTGATGGTACCAAAGAAGGACAAATCCTGGCGCCTATGCGTCGACTTTAAGGACCTCAACAAGGCTTGCCAAAAGGATCCCTTCCCCCTCCCCCGCATCGATCAAATTATCGACGCTACCGCAGGACACGATTCGTTGTGTTTCCTCGATGCATACTCCGGCTACCACCAAATTAAAATGGCAGAGCCCGACCAGGCCGCAACGACATTCATCACCCCATACAGCCCATTCTGCTTCAACACAATGCCCTTTGGGCTCAAAAACGCCGGCGCGACATATCAGCGCATGATTCAGACATGTCTGGCAAACCAGATCGGCAAAACAGTGGAGGCATACGTAGACGATGTGGTCGTCAAAACCAAGCACGTCAAAACTCTAGTAGACTATTTGAGGCTCACGTTCGATAATCTCCAAACATATGACATTAAGCTTAACCCAGAAAAATGTGTTTACGGCGTACCAGCCGGAAAGCTCTTGGGCTTCATTGTATCCGGCAGAGGAATTGAAGCAAACCCAGCCAAGATCCGAGCTCTGTCACAATTGGATATCCCAAAGGACCTCAAGCAAATACAAAAATTGACGGGATGCGTGGCGGCTTTAAGCCGCTTTATCTCCCATTTAGAAGAAAAGGCATTACCCCATTATCGCCTTCTCCGACGCACCGAACACTTCGAGTGGACGGATGCCGCCACGGCTGGAATCAAAGAAATAAAAGCCATATTGGCAACAAACCCGGTCCTGGCCGCGCCCAACGTGGGGGAACCAATGCTATTATATATCGCGGCAACTCATCAAGTTGTGAGCGCAGTGCTCGTTGTCGAGCGAAAACGGATGAACACAAGTTCCCCTTCAAAACCAGTTTACTACGTGTCTCTGTCCTAACTCCATGCAAGTCACGGTACCGCATTATCGTAAGATAGCGTCGCGGTGTTCATAGCATCCCGGCTGCGACACTACTTTCAAGAGTGTTCGATAACGTTAGCCTCCGAAGTACCTCTTAATGACATTATAAACAACCGCGACGCGACGGGCCGGATTGCCAAATGGGCCATTGAGATCCTCCCGTTCGACTTAACCTATAGGCCACGGGAGCTATTAAGTCGCAAGTTTTGGCGATTTAAATGGCCGAATGGTGAAGCGAACTCCCTAAAGATGCGGCGCATATTCCAACTGGATTATGCGCTTCGACGGCTCCAAAATGTTGGCTGGTGCAGGGGGCGTCGTTACAGCGTCCCCAACAGAGATCTGATTCAATATGTACTCCAGATAATGTATACGGACTCCAACAACACAGCCGAATACGAGGCCCTTCTACATGGCCTCTGGATGGCAGTCTCCATGGGCATTCAACGCCTAAAGGTGCGCGGGGATTCGAACCTCACGATATCCCAAATAAATGGAGACTTCGATGCCAAGGATCCGAAAATGGCAGCTTATCGCAACGCCGTCCTAAAAATGTCAGCTCGGTTTGAGGGGCTCGAATTTCACCATATACCCCGGGATAACAACCAAGCAGCGATGTCGTCCCTCCCAACATCTTCCTAGAGAGGCTATTCAAGCCATATGTACTATGGGAGGGGGAATCCGGAAATAACAACCCGTACCCAACCGCACTGCCCGACGCCGAACATTCTGACGCAATTGGCGGTTCTGCCAACGAAGTAACATCCTCAGCCCACGTAATAATGGCAGTCATTGCCCCGTGGATGGAACCATTCCTAGCCTACCTAACCAGGCACGAACTTCCCGAGGACCAAAACGAGGCCCGCTGCATAGTGCGGCGATCTAAAGCCTATAAGGTCCATGAGGGAGAGCTTTACAAGAAAAGCACAACCGGAGTCCTTCAAAGGTGTATCTCCGAAGAGGAAGGGCGGAATCTTCTGGCTGAAATTCATGCCGGACTCGGCGGGCACCACGCCGCAGCCCGGGCCCTTGTAGGCAAGGCCTTTCGTACAGAATTTTATTGGCTGACGGCCCGGGCAGATGCTCAGGACTTAGTCCAACAATGCGTCGGTTGCTAGCTCTTTGCTAATCAAAGCCACATGCCACCCACCACCCTCAAAACTATACCCATAACCTGGCCCTTCACGGTCTAGGGGCTTGACATGGTTGGACCACTTAAAGGAGGAACCCACGAGCAAAAATACCTACTTGTCATGGTGGATAAATTCACCAAATGGATAGAGGCCAAACCTGTTAAGACGGCCGAATCCGGACCGGTGATAGACTTCATATCAGGGGTCGTACACCGTTACGGCGTCCCCCATTGCATCATCACTAATAACGGCACGAACTTTACGGCCGACGAGGTCAAACTATGGTGCAAAAACATGGGCATCAAGCTCGATTATGCTTCAGTCTATCACCCTCAAACTAACGGTCAAGTCGAGCGAGCAAATGGTCTAATCATGAGCGGCATCAAACCCAGATTAGTGCGGTCCCTCAAGGAATCTAACACACACTGGGTAGAGGAGCTCGACTCCGTACTCTGGGGGATGCGGACCACTCCGAATCGCACCACCGGATTTACACCATTCTTTATGGTATACGGCACAGAGGCAGTCCTGCCCTGTGACATAATTCATGACTCACCTCGCGTGCGCATGTATGAAGAAAGAGAAGTCGAGCTTGATCGGCAGGACAGTTTGGACGCATTGGAGGAGGAGAGTGACGTGGCAAAAGCCCGTTCCGCATTCAATCAACAGCAAGCTCGAAGATATCAAAGCAGAGAAGTACGGGCCAAAGCTTACAACGTTGGTGAGATAGTTCTACGCCTGCCGGACAAGAAAAAGGACAAACTCAAGCCCAAATGGGAAGGTCCATTTATCATTGACCAAGTCCTGACCGGTGGAGCGTACCGTCTGTGAGATGCATTGGATAACCGACTCGAGCCGAACCCATGGAACGCAGCCCTTCTCCGAAGATTCTACGCCTAGCGCCGGATTCTGAGTTCGTCTCCCTCCTCCGTCTATATTTTACATATTAGCTGTCTTCTGTTTCTCTCCTTCTCCCTCCTTTTCTATTACTGCCTTTGTAAGCTTGTTTGCGCATTGTTTGCACACACTTGATGCGCTATCCGCGCTCATTATACCTGGGGGCTTCTTTAACAGAAGCTTATTTATACGGGCTCCATGCCCAACACATGTGTCACACTTCCGCATGTACCTTTTATTCACCATTATATGCATCGATATGACTTAAGTTTTGGCCAAGCTGGGTTGCTGGCTCTGTGCTTACCCCTCGTTCCCGATTGTTCGGCTAGGCGATAAAGGGCGCCTCTGCGATTGTTACTACCGGGTCAGCTGGATGTGTACCTCGGGTGGGTGAAGCCGAAAGCTAAGCGTTCTTAAGGGAATATTCGGTCGGTGAACTAAAAGATGATTTCTTACCTATTTATTTATCTGCCCCTAGGTATTTTTCTCTTTTTGAAGTCCGACATGCACTTTAGGGCATGCCTCCTGAGAAAGGAACCCCTAACGGAACTATTCTCCTGGAAGATGTTTCTTCTTGACCATGTAATATAACATAACTAGTTGGGCACTTATGCGATAAAGCACTAATGACCCCTACGCTTTGGTCTCCACGCATGCCCGGTTCTTATATAACCGCGAGGGTATTCGGACACACTCCGGACTATTGGGTCCCGAGGTTGAAGCGAAAGCGTCCGCTATGACAAACAATCTACAATCCGGCTAGAAGGCATTTTACATGTCATCTTAAATTACATAGTCAACTTGACTGGGCATATTCCTCTTCAATGCCATCTAGTAGGCTGTCTAGTTCTGATCTGTTAGGAATACTTTGGCCAATTCTACTTGGCCATACACTAAGCTCACAGGATCTCCTTCCCATCGGACCCCGCAGTCCGACCTCGGCCATGTGGTTTGGGTCACCAGAGATACCGCGTCTTCACCATGGCCCAGCCCTCCTCGGCGCCTTGATGGCAAGCCGATATCTTCCATAAGCGGGCGCTTCAGCTCTCCTGAAGCCTCTCTGCAAGCTCTCTAAGGCCTTGAGGCGGGGAGACAGACGGCCACAAGGCACAGGCTCGCCTTTCATCACTGCCGAACTCGTTCGATGCGCTTGCAAAGCTTGGGAAGAAGGTCACCCGTAGAACTGGCATTTCCTCCAAGGGCGGCTGTGAGCATACCTCTGAGACATAACTCTGTTAGTCGACTTCCTCGCCGAACTCTTTTTTTGAAGTTCGTTCAAGCACTTACTAAAAATGCCGCATCGAAGCCGCCGATTCTCCTTAACGGAGTCAGACAGCTGGGCACGAACATCCTTTAGTTCCTCACCCAGCTGGGTGTTGGCATCTTGGAGATTATTTTTCTCTTGCCTCACCCTTGTAAGCACATTCTAGCTGGCCTTTAGCCGGCGCATGAGCTGTTGCTTGTCCGGATCTATCCCGGCGCCATCTGCAATATTATTGTAATACTTATGCACATGCCACACTTCAGAAATTACTCATCTTTTGAAGCATATATTACCGGAGGGGGTCTCTTTGGCTTCCCCCACTGCGGCTAGTGCGGCCTCAAGTTGGGCTTTGCTCTCCTCCAGCTCCTGGGACAGCTGGGTATTCTTTTCCGTAAGATCCTGCACAATAAGTGATCCTTAAATCAGTTATTCTAACTATTTCAAGTCTCGGGGGCTACTGGCATATATAACTGTCAAATTTTCTCACCAGTATGTCTTTTACATCTTTGCTCCGTGGCTCTGGCTAGACCATTTTGGCGGCACGCAGTGCGCATCTCCAATTGAAGGCATCCAATGCCTCGGGGAGAAACATCGTCACGAAGAACTGTCCGGCGACGCATGTGATTCATGGCACTCTCCACCTCGGAATTGGTGGCAGATAACCTGTTGGCATCCTCTGTCGGAGGAGCATCCTACGCACGCCTCGTGTTCGCCTCCGCTTTTGGACCTGGCTTTGGAGCCTGGCGAGCGGAGGATTTATTGGCAACCTCTCTGGATATAGTCCGGCGAGCACTCTTCTTCCTGAAAAAGCGCGAGCGTTAGTATGCCTCCCAGGAATGAAACCTGGGAGCAAGATGACACGCCATACCGTTGCATCGGTGTTTCAATCTGGACTGCAGTTCTTTTTGGCCTGTTGGGCCTTGCTGTCCCTTGTTGACTGGCCGTCGGAGGCTCGGCCTTCTGCCTCAAGGACTTCCCCTGCGAAACACCATTGGTATACGGTGATCAAAAACACGCACGGATGGGTAATTTTCAAAGTATTGGGACTTCAGTCTCAGTTACCTGCGAGGCGGGAAGTATTCCGGGGTAATTGGCCGTAATGGCGACCAAGGCATTATCGATGCTCAGTTGGTGAAATACCCCGTCGACCTGCTCCACCGATATGTCCGGATCCTCTTGGGAGGTCGGATTAAGGAACCGTTCCGGATCCTCGGGTTGTGGAGGCGGGTTATTTATATCCTTTACGGCCCGGCGCAGTTCCTGCACCAAAATCATAAAATGAGATACTTGACTATGGGAGTATGGATCGGATAGGAAAAAATAAAATGTCCGCTTACCCAGCTTGGAGGATTGTTCATAGAAAATCCGCCCTGCAGATTGACATGGAGAAATTCCTCCTCTTCTCTCTTGTACAATGTGGACCAGATCTTCATCAGATCGGCGACCGATCCCGGCCCCTCACGGCCGCAGCGGGTGGCATCATCCTCCCTGTTGAAATCCCACATGGGGTGGCCTCTATCTTTGGGCGGCCGCACCCCCACATAATGCATGTGGCCATGACCCGATCATGGTCGGTCCGGAATGAGCTAACAGACTAATTGGCTCATCGGGTAAAGGACGTCCTGTCATTTTCCTTCGAGGGCTCCGTGGGCGCCACTTAGGCGTTTCTTCAAAGGCGTTATTGAACTCGAGGAGGCCGATCCGAATAGGGTCGGCGAGGGACATCTTCTATATAAAACCATTCAAGGCCGGTCTTGGACGCCTTCTTCGGGTTACGGATAGATATCCGGTCCCGGCGATGCGCCATAGTTCGCTCCGCCCACTTGATATATTGACCCCTCTTGAGAATGGGGCACAAGGCGAACAGCTTCTTCCACAACAAGCAAAATGAGCCTTGATGCCCAAAACAGCTCGCAAAGGGCCACGAAGCCCGCGATATGCAAAATGGAGGAAGGCGTGGGTTGTGCAAGCTGGAGGCCGTAGAACTCCGAGCCCCGGAGAAACGGATGAATTGGAAATCCGAGCCCTCTTATCAAATAAGAGACAAGGCATACCCGCTCTCCTTTGAGAGGGGGGGGCGCTCTTGCTTTCCGCCCTTATAGGTGGCAAGTCCGGCTCGAACCGAACCATGAAGGCTGGGGAAGGAATCCCTTGGTTTGGAGCATCACTAACTTCATTTGACGGGACGGAGCATCTCTCCCAATCTCGGGCCGAGGCTGGGAGGGCGAGAGGAGGAGCCGCATCGACTGTCCATTATGGAGTGGATTTCTGTCAGATGAGCTCTGATGAATGCTCGCGAAGGGAGGATGGTGTGATTCGGATCTAGATCCTCGTCTCTTTTATAGGCAGCTCATTTGCGCAGTTAGGGGGGTAAATGTAAAAATACCCTGACTTTTTGCATTCGTTCAACACGTGGAACACGGCCATTATTGGGCGTGGAAGCCGAGGAGCGCAATATTCACAGGAAGCCGGACACTATTCAACAGGTACACAGGATTTGGAGAAGAACCCGCCTTGCAATGCCGAAGAGAATCTACGCGCCGGACTCATCGCCATTGAAGCCTGGTTCAGGGGCTACTGAGGGAGTCCCGGATTAGGGGGTGTCCGGATAGCCGAACTATCACCTTTGGCCGGACTCTTGGACTATGAAGATACAAGATTGAAGACTTCATCCCGTGTCCGGATGGAACTTTCCTTGGCGTGGAAGGCAAGCTTGGTGATACGGATATGTAGATCTCCTACCATTGTAACCGACTCTGTGTAACCCTAACCCTCTTCGGTGCCTATATAAATCGGAGGGTTTTAGTCCGTAGGACGAACAACAATCATACCATAGGCTAGCTTCTAGGGTTTAGCCTCTCTGATCTCGTGGTAGATCTACTCTTGTACTACCCATATCATCAATATTAATGAAGCAGGAGTAGGGTTTTACCTCCATCGAGAGGGCCCGAACCTGGGTAAAAACATCGTGTCCCTTGTCTCCTGTTACCATCCACCTAGACGCACAGTTCGGGACCCCCTACTCGAGATCCGCCGGTTTTGACACCGACAGCGGGCCTTTCAACCAGGTGAGGGCGGTTCCATCCAACATCATGGTGAAGTACTTAGCCATTGCTGCATCAGTAACCTCCAACAGCTCCATAGCCATCTCATAGCTCTCAATCCATGCCCCGGACTGCAAGTCGGCTGTGTAATTTGGCACCTTCCTTGGTCCTTTAAAATCTTTTGGCAACCGCTCGTTACGTAGAGCCGGCACTAGACATGGGACTCCTACGGTCCGGGTGGCTATACCTGCCTCAACAAAAGCCGCCGGATAAACCGGATACGGCTGATAAGCCGTCAACTGAGCCGCTTGCTCAGCCGCCTGCTAAACCGCATGTTCAGTCTCTTGCCATAGTCTCTCTTGATCTACCAAGTTAACGGCCTCATAACGTGGTGGGTTACTCCCACCTGGCTGGTCACGGCGTTTAACATTGCTTGACACGGCCGCTTAATCCATGTGCCTGCTATAACTCGGGCTTCGGCTTGGACGAGGGGTCGAGTGGATCCTGTCTCGGCTGTATGAGTACGCCTCCTGCTGTGCTAAGGCCGTCTGAAGTAGTTCCCTGACCCGGCGGGTTTCAACTGCAGCCGGAGAGTCGCCATCAATTGGGAGAGCCGCCAATCGGGTTGTTGCCGCTATCATGTTTTCCAATGGGTTAGAGTAATGACCCGGGGGTGTTGGTACATACTGAGGTGGCGCCATGTTCACGCGGGGAGGTCCCATCACTGTCGGCTGAAACGGTGCTCCGTCCCCGGGTGTCGCAACATGGTCCGTTCCTGTGCGCGGAGGGAGCCGTGGCGGGTTGCCTGTCTACAGGGTAAGCCATGGCGGGTTACTGGGTCCTGCTCCTGGCGTGTTAAAAAGATTCCGAGGGTCATAAACCGGGGGAAGTCGAGACTGAGTCTTCTGATACCTTCTCCTCATGACCTCATTAGCTGCGTTCTGGTCTTGTGTGAGCCGGAAAGCGTGCGCCTGGATCTGCTGCCCCTGAACATCCAGAGCCGCCCGTTCTGCGGTTATCCCAACATCTTCTGCTGCCAGGTCTTCCTTAGCTTGCACCATATCCAACTTTAACTGTGCCAACTCTGCATCATGACGGGCTTGATCCGCCGGGTTGACTATGGCGGTTAACAAGGTGGTCAACTTGTCGGTGAGATCCATTAACACCTGGGCCGGTGAACGCACAGGGGCTCCTGCCCTGGCGGCCACTGACCCGGAGGTTACGGCTGCTGCAGTTGTGGAGTCTTGGATGGGTTGGGTGCCGGCCATGAAGATCCCGACCCTGCTCGGCGGCTCAAGACAATCCGGAATACTGCTGCCATCGGAACAGCCCCCAAGCCCGCCATCCTGCAGTTGGTACAATGAATCCGTCTCACCTGTGGATGACTCACCATCGGAGAAGATGGCCGTCTCACCACCAGAGACAGATCCTTCAGAGAGTCCTCCGTGGATGCATCCCACGAAGGCACGTTTTCACCGCTGGCGGAGCCCGGGCGGGACTCGCGCGCTGAGCCGTTTCGACGAGGTCGGTGCAGATGTCCGGATCAGGGCCCGGCTCGCCGATCTTGCCGATGAAGACGTGGATTCCGCCAAAGGGGGCCCGGTACCCATACTCAATCGAGCCGGCGTCGGGGCCCCATCCTGCGTCGTTGATGTAGAGCTTGCCGCGACGACTCTTGGTCATCCGGCCCACAGCGTATCCCTTGAGCCCTTCGAAGCTGCCCTTCAAGAACTCAAATCCACCATGCGCTGACCCCACGATGGGCGCTAACTGTCGTGGAATTGTCACGTTAGATGTCCTAGTGAAAGGACTTAGTCGTGAAGCCATTGCAACTAGGAAGCTTGAAGGGGTTAATCAGGACAAGAGACACGAGAAGTTTTATACTAGTTCGGCCCCTTACAATTAAGGTAAAAGCCTACGTCTAGTTGTGATTGGGATTATTTGTGTCTCGATAACCAGGGAGCAAATCGCTTGACCTAGCTCTCGAGTTGTTGTTTGTATCCTGAATCGCTGCCCGGTCGTCCCTTTATATACTGAGGTTGACGCCCAGCGGCTCTACAGAGTCCCGGCCGGCTTATAAACTGTATCCGGCTCG
Source organism: Aegilops speltoides (assembly GCA_021437245.1). NCBI lineage: Eukaryota > Viridiplantae > Streptophyta > Magnoliopsida > Poales > Poaceae > Aegilops > Aegilops speltoides. The sequence goes on along the minus strand of CM038141.1, from coordinate 174,347,161 downwards.
GTCTCTTAATATTTTCCACCTTACAATACAAGTTACATGAATAAGGCGGTTTAACACTACGGGCCTTAAGTCACCTCTGGGCCTTTGGGCCTTTACTAAACCGCCGTCTTCAACCTTGAGCTTTGGTCTTCAAGAATGCTTATAGGTATAACCCGGCTCCTTCTGGCGGGTCATACCTAGTAGTTATATCCCCAACAGAAGTAGTAGAGATGTCCTGCCACGCCGTGAATGCAGCAAAGATGTCCTCCCGCGCCGCGGCAGCCTAGGAAAATCTCTCGCGGGAAGGCGAGGACTCTTACAGACGCATGCATGCGATCGTCCATAGCCAGATGGATCAGATCTCTGGCTGGATGAAGCTGCAGGACAAGTTGAATGCCTCGTTTGAACAACTCCGGGCCGACCACGACCTGCTGAGGGAGAAGATCGTCGGAAGGGCGGAGCTGCCCGCTGCCTTGTTGAAAGGACGGGCGTCATCGTCAAGAAACTTATGGATGAGAATGCCATGCTCAGCATCGAGCGCGAAAGGATGGTGGAGGAATCCGCGGTTGCTTCCGAGCAGCGTATTAAGGACATGAAACTGATGAAAGAGATCATCGCTGCTCGTCGCGAGAACTAGTCTCCGCGACCTGCAGCGCATCAAGAAAGTAGAGATCACCGAGCCAGATCATTGTATGTGTCTTCCTTCTTCTTTTGCCCTTGTGTATTTCGAGCGTAGCCGCATGTGGATTTTTTAGTTATCTTCCTAGATATGTAAGACAATTATTATCTCATCGTCCTTATATTCGTCATGCTTGCTATAAGTCGCAGTCGATGCTATATAGGTCCGTCGGATCTTACATCAAGATCCGTGCAAAACTTTCTTATCAGATTTTCACTTTTCTCTCTTAAATCTCAGTCCAGTGAGACATAGCCACACCGTGAAACAGGGGCTCGGGCACCATTAATGGAGACGTTGGGAGGGAGGCGATGGATAGAGGTCAAAGGGCTCCCCTCCCGATGAGCACGCGCAGGGGTCTGATCGCACGCCTCCTGTACTCAAATAGCTACCCCGCACGGCACCTCCTAGCCAATAAAAAAGGGGACGCGTGGCGGCACGTAATTGGTAAGTAGAACGCCCACGGTTTCAATAATAGTTGTGTTTCCAATTTGTAACGTGACAACACTTGTTCCAAAATGACTTTGTTGATTTTTAATGTATGCGTATGCCGTCGGACAAAAAATTACCACAGCATGTTGGTGCCATGTCATGACACCATGCCAAGTTTCATGATTTTCATACGTGTTTTGGATTTACAGGAATTAAAAAACAAAGTTTCTCAATCTTTCCAGCCGAGCCACGATGCCCAGATGTTTGAATTTCATTCTCGTTTCTTGCATGGGACCTAGAAATTCACCCAAGGACACACATGTAATTTTTCAACCAACTTTGGTGCACTGGGGCATGTGCTTGTAGTTCAAATTTGAATTATGCACATTAAATGCCTAGAAATCCAATTAATGTATAAAATGGCCAAACGAACCCGGAATAATTCCAAAATTTAGCACGATACTTATATTTGGTCTAATCTGCCTGTGTATACAAATTAAGGCGGGAGAAGGCAGTGTACGTATGTTGTTTCGCACACGGAGGTGACACGTTCCCTCTCGGGACCATGGGCCTCCTTGAGGGAAGCTCCGGTTTGCAAGCAGCTTATACCAAAGCTTGTCCCAATTCGGCCAAAAAAATTACCGCAGCATGTTGGTGCCATGTCATGACATCATGCCAAGTTTCATGATTTTCAGGCGTGTTTTGGATATACATGAATGGAAAAACCAAGTTTCTCAATCTTTCTGGCTGAGCCACGACGCCCAGATGTTTGAATTTCATTCCCATTTCTTGCATGGGACCTAGAAATTCACCCAATAACACACATGTGATTTGTCAACCAACTTTGGTGCACTGGAGCATGTGCTTGTAGTTCAAATTTGAATTATGCACATTAAATGCCTAGAAATTCAATTAATGTATAAAAAAGGCCAAACGAACCCGAAATAAATGTATACAAAAATGAAATACATGCTTGGAAAACATGACGCCTGGCGTGGTGCCATGGTATGGCCTCACCATGCCCTGGTAAAAATTTGAGGATGTTTTCCTTATGTCATCATGCATGCCTTTCATAAATCAAACTATCACCGAGGAAGTTCCATGGTTTCGAGGGGGAAATCACCAAGATTGAAGAGGGATCCAAATTTCCTTTGTCCTTTGTCCATGAGTTTTTTTTCTACGATGAACATACACCATGCAAATCACCACGTTCAAATTTGACACTTTTCCGTGTTCATTTACCATGTTTAGGGGATTATTTGCATTCTCTAGGAATTAATTGTAGCACCCAAGATGCGATTCTATCCCGATCACATGATGAACTCATGATTGGGGCACAACCGCATTCCGAGCGCATAGCAAGGTGGATATCATTACAACATACCATATACTGAATAGATGGGAATACGAGATAAAGGCTTACACTCGCCACAAGTTACAACATTCATACAACAATACATCAATACATAGCATTCATCATGCAGAAGAGCAGGATCCGACTACAGATGAAATCAAACAAAAAAGAAGAACGACATCCACCCTGCTAGCCTAGGCTCCCCGACCCGGAACCTATTTCCCTTGATCGCAGAAGAACTCCAAAAGCAATCAAGCATCGCACTCGCATCAGAGCATCGCATTACCTGTACCTGCAACTGTTGTTGTAGTAATATGTGAGCAACGAGGACTCAACAATCCCATTACCATGGGTATCAAGACTAGCAAAGCTTAATGGTTATGGAAATGGATAAGTGGTGAGGTTGCAGCAACGAGTAAGCATGATATGGTGGCTAACTTACGAGTACAAGAATAAGATGAGAAGCTACACAAACGGTCACAAACTAGTAATGATCAATAAGTGATCCTGAACTACTTACGTTCAAACAGAACCCCACCATGTTCTCTTATCGACCCACTCAAAAAGAAACCGTCACAGTTACACACGCGGTTGGGGTATTTTAATTCGAATCTGGTGTCAAGTCTTCTACAACCGGATATTAAAAACTCCCATCTGCCACATAACCGCGGGCACGGCTCTCGAAAGTTTAAATCCTGCAGGGGTGTCCCAACTTAGCCCATTACAAGCTCACGATCCGCAGAGACAATCCTTCATCGCGGGACATCCGATCAGACTCGGGGTCCCGGTGCACAAGACATTTCGACAATGGTAAAACAAAACCAGCAAGACCTCCCGGTGTGCCAACAAATCCCGATAGGAGCCGCACGTATCTCGTTCTCAGGGCACAACGGATGAGACAAGCTACAAGTAAAACCAGCCCTCGAGTTTCGCCGAGGTGGCCCCGCAGGCTGCTCGGTTCGGACCAACACTCAGAGGAGCACTAGCCCACGGGGTTGATTAAGAATACTAGGGGTCCGAAGAAAATCCCCTATTTAAGTTTTAGTTGTTATTAGGCAAATGGAAAACCAATGTTGGGCCTACCTGGAAGAGTTTTATTCAAAGCGAACTATCAAGAGGGTCCCATACCCCTCACCGTGTTAGGGACGTAAAATCAAGGAACATAACACCGGTATGACGGAAACTAGGGCGACAAGAGTGGAACAAAACACCAGGCATATGGCCGAGCCTTCCACCCTTTACCAAGTATATAGATTCATTAATTAAATAAGAGATATTGTGATATCCCAAGATATCCATGATATCCAAGTCCCAACATAGAACAACCTGCAACTGCTCCTGCAACTAGCAACGCTATAAGAGGGGCTGAGCAAAGCGGTAACATAGCCAAACAACAGTTTGCTGGGATGATGAAAAAGGTTAGAGGTTGTTTCATGGCATATTGGGAGGCTTGATAAACAAGTGGTAGGTAGCGCGACATAGCGATAGCATAGAGACAACTAGCATAGCAAAGATAGTAGTGAGATCCAGGGTAACGGTCATCTTGCCTGAAATCCCGCTAGGAAGAAGAACGAGTCCATGAAGAAGACGAACGGGCATAGACGAACGAATCCTCACAATCCGCAACGTTACCAGAACTAAGAAATAACACCGGAAAGAAGCAAACAACATGGTAAACAACCATCACATAACATGGCATGATGCACATTCAAGTATGATGCATGTCCGGTTTAAATATGCATGGCATGGCAAAGTGCAACAAACAACACTACAAATTAAGTGGAGCTCAATATGCCACGAGTTGCATATTGACGCAATGCCACATTCAATTATTTAGTTCGCTCTTGTTTATGCTACCTACCCAACAATATTAAATGTTATAACATGGCAAGAGGTGAAGCATAATAAAACTACCAATATAGGCATTTTTAAATGAGGCCGGAAACAACAAACAATAATTTCGGAAAATCCTCATATGCAATATTCGAATTTCGTACTGTTCTGCCCTAAACCATATTTTATTGTTGTTAAACATGCAAAGTAATGCCACCATGTTAATCTATGCATTTTCTACCCCATTTACATATAAAGTTTATTTAATTCGGAGCTACGGTTAATTAGTTTTGAAATAAATCATTTTAACATGTTATTTATCCAAATTAATGCAAACAGCAAGTTAAACATTTTAAACATGGATGAAAGTCGATTATTAGGAAACTAGATGAAATTCTAAGCATTTTACATATATGAAGTTTTTACATATGATGCATAGTTTGTGAGATATTAATGCATGAAGCATGAGGGTTTTTCTGCGAATCTGCCAACTCTGGATAAATAGCAAAATTCGCAGAACTGGGAAAAAAACATAGGCGGGTTGAATCTGCTGGGTGCTGGGCTGGCGCTCTCACCATGGGCTCGGCCCAGGTTGGTGGAAGAGGTAGCAGGCCGGCTAAGGAGAGCTGGGCCTTGGCGCGGATCTAGCCGAAGCGAGCGAGGTGCACGGTCAACGGGGGTGAGCGGCTCCGCTCTGCTTACTTGATCGAAGCGAGGGCATGGCACCGCAGCAGAAGAGGGTGGAGAAGTCCCATGGGACGAGACCCGTGAGGGCAACGAGAACGGGGAATGGGGGCGACGGGCGGATCTAGGCGTGGGGTCGAGAAGGACGACGGCGGCTCGGCTCCAGCTTCGGTCGGTGGTGAGTGAGAGAGGAACGAGAGGAAGGAAGAAACGGAGAAAGGAGGCAGCGGGTTGGCGCGGCTGGTGGTCTTGGTGGTGGAAGGACTTGGCGGCACCAGCACGGGGACCGAGGAGGAGCTTCGAGGATGAGCATGAGGAGTGGGGACAAAGCGTCCTTGGGCGCGAGACAAGGAGGAGCACTGAGGGGAGGTGGGCGGCTCCATGAAGAAGGTGGCGAGTGAGGAGGGCTCAGGGTTGTCGGTTCTGAGGCGCGGGATTAAAGCAGGCGAGCTCAAATCCATGGCGGGGCTGTGGCGTCAGGCGGAGGAGGAGCTCTCTCCCGAGGGCTTGAGCGAGGCAACGAGGAGGAGGCTGCGCTAGGCTGCTGCTTGGTCGAGGAGGCCGTGGGAGTGCTCTGGTTGGTGGGGATCGATGGATGGATGGATCGTCGGGACTGGTGGTGGCTGAAATCGAGGAGGGAGATGGTTGGCTGCGGGTGGATTTGGATCAGGAGGATGGAGGCTGGTTGGGTGGTTGAGGAAACCAAGGAGGATTTGGAATGAGCAGCAGCGGCGAGTGAGGGGATAGATGGGACAGCCATCCGAGATTTTACTGTTAGGTTATTTATGTAGGTAGGGATTAGGGTAGGGGTTAACCCGTTCCTCCAATTGAAATCGGACGGTCGAGAAAAATAGGCTAGGGAGTCCAATAAATAAAACGAAGATATTTTACGGATGTTTGGGGATGATCCGAACCCATCGGTAATGAAAGCCGGACCGGGTTCGGGTAAGTTTCGAACAAGTTGCGAGGAGGGAAATGTGGGCTGTGTAGAGATGTTACGTGGTCGTGTGCAAGTGCGATTAAATTAGGAACGATCAACGGAAACAACGGAGAGAGGTGGCGACTACTAACAGATGCATGTTTTGAAAAGAATGACGACACGGAGCGCCGATGCAATGCGATTGATGCGATGATGAAATCTGACAAGCAAAATAAATCCTGCAGCAAAACTTCGGAATAGCCGGAAGTCTTCGGGCGTCGGTCTCGAGGCGTCACAACTCTCCCACACTAACAGAGGATCTCGACCCGAGATCCTAGGGATGGCACCGGATAGAAGTGAAAGAGGAAGAGGTAAAACTAAGTTGCTTCTTTGACAAACAAGTGAACCAAAGAACCTTGGAGTTTGCAAGGACATGAAAGGAACTCAAGGGACAAGAAAGAATTTGAAACCACTCAGGTTTAAACAAGATAGACAACGAATGATAGGGAAATAATTTAGGCAGCACTACAATGGAAAGAGAAGTAAACTTGATAAGATGAAAAGAACTTGAAAGGAGGACGCACCACTCCGGTTAAAGGGATAAACAAGGAAAAGAACATGATCTTGAGAAGACGACATGATGGCCTGAAGAGAGCAACATCACAAGGCCGCCAGAATGAAAAAATAGAAGCTAGATTGTTGGGATAAAGGGACGGAAAAGAAAATGACAAGTTTTGCCACAAATGAACTTGGAAAGCATCCTTGCAAGGAAGGATTCAACAAAGTTGTTGGAAAATCGACAACGAAAAGCACAAGCTTGTTATGGGCTTATGGAAAACATCTCAAAATTATGAGGTGACAACCGGCCACTAACAGAAACAATAGCTTCCTTGAGATCAACGAAGAGATGAAAACTACTTTCGCTGAGAGGATAGGAGAAAACTTGGATCATTGATAAGCACCACAATAGCAACATTCCTTAGGGAAGGCTTTAGGTGAAATCTATACCAATATAGCCTCCAACGAAGCAATTATGATGTGTTGAAACAACTCATGATCGAAGAGAAAATGATGGTTTTAAAATATCTCATTCTTGACAACTTGTGAATCATGAAACATGAAGTGAAATTTTCAACAATGACATAGCACCATCTCAAAAGATAAGATATAAAGAATTGCACTTCAGAATGCAAGATGAAGAATGCTTGAACTCCTCCAACAGGAATCTTGAAGAACACTTAGAGAATGAACTAAATCCTTGATGAACCACCATGAAGAACTCCGGTAAAAAAAGGATGAGAAGTGAAGGATGAAAAGAATAAGATTGAAGCCTTGCAATGATTTAGATGGATCTTCGCGATGAGAAAAATTGAGAGAGCTTAGAACACCGGGAGGCAATACGAACAACTTGAAACCAAGAATTTATAACTCCTGAACAAACTCCAGAAGAAGGAATTAAATCATCTTGATGAAACAAGAATGAGAATTATGTCATGCTTACCCTTGATCAACTTAAGTTGATGACAAGCAACGGATAGGCATGCTACTTATTCTCATTGAAAGATTGAGGAGAGATATAGCGCGACTTGGGAAAATCTTCAACGAACCCTGGTAGGACTGAAAATGAACGAATAAGAGAGAAGGGATCGCCGGAAGGAATTAAAAAAACAAATGAAGACACTTGAGGGAATTTAGATATAGGAGAAGGAAGAGATCACGAGCTGACTAGAGAGTACTTTGAATAATGCACCAGAAGAATACGGAGACGAACGAAGAGGCTTCAATTTAGAATACTTGGAGAAAAAAGCTGAAAACTGAGAATGAATAGTTATACCGGGAAAAAAATGATGGCCTCCGGAGAATCAAAACAAAAAGACTCCTGAAATGCTTCAGATGGGTATGAAAAGAATTCTCACGATTGGAAATGATTTGAGAGGATGGCATGAAGCTAGAACCACAAAACTTCAAGAGAACGGACCAAGATTTAGGAAAAATTCTTCGTCGGTCTTTAAATGTTGAGAATGATGATAAGAACCACCATGACAATTGATGAGACACTCTGGAGCAATGAAGAATAGAAATGTTGAACCAACGATGAAAATGTTTTCAAAGCGATCTTGGAGAAGGAATATGACTGATGATAATTCATTCTTACGTCAAACTTTGAAAGAATTTGATAATCGCTCCGGATAAATTAGAAGAGTCAGGTAAAATCCTGGGAAAATACCTGTGGGTTAGGGCCCACTCAAAGATACACTGTTGGACGATTTTTGAAAAGAGAGATTGCACCGGTTGAATTAAATGGCTTGAATGAGGTAACAACCTCGAAATAGCTTGAATTGATGCAGAGTGGAAACACAAATCTTCAGAGATATTTTTAGCACTCCGGAACAATTGAATAGCAAGTGGGGAATGATTATGAGGAGCACCGGGATGTGAAAACATTTGAAACAAGGATAGGGATATTATTGACACCGAAAGCTTGAATTGAATCCACTGGAAAGGAGTACAAGAATAAAGAATGATGAACTTGAAGCTCCTGAGCATCTTCATGAGGAAACACCGGATAAGAACATTGAAGGAAAAAATGGAGCGACTTCTCATGAATAAAATGGATACTTGATTAAGGTATATGAGTCCTTGAAGTTAAGGGTGGGATGGTGGGAAACAAGGCAAGTTGGGACGGATGAAACAAACGTTGTTGAGAAAACTAAGAATTGATCTTGTGAATGTTAAAATGATTGGATTAGCCTGAAGAGAAGCACGTCGGTTGGAAAGGAATGACATGACAATCTCAATGATCAAGAAGGATTGGTATTCACATAGAAATATGAGAACACCGCTTAGGAAAGGTATGGAATCAACATTTGACATTGAAGCGACTCGAATACCACAACTCAAAACAAAACAAAGGATTTTGATTGCAAAATAAGACGGAAACAAACATATGTTAGAGATTTCACCCAAAGTGTTCGTGATGAGGCCCCACGAGCACGACGTACAACGGACGTCATGAATGACAAACGAGACGTCCTCGAATCAGCATAGCTAAGGATTCTTAAGATGCCTCGCGACCACTGTAAATCGACCGTGAAAAGCGAATCACTAGGCGTTGGACCCCAATCTCAAATCATACATCCGCCGGAAACAAATCCTGGGTAACTACTTGAATTCCCACCTATTAACTCCCGAAACTGAAAGTTATGCAATCTGGTGTTGGGGATACAGGGAGGCACAAATATCTCACACAACTAACAAATCCTACACTCCAACTGTATCCATCCGTCAACACATAACCAAGAAAACTTCAGAAATCGTGTACCTCGACCTTCGAAAAGCATCCGATATCTGCCGTGGCAATACTCGAACTCCTACGATTACTAGGTGGCGTCGAGGTTATCTCACCACTAACTGCATATAAGAGATTTTCGATGTCGGTGCTCAAGTATACCAGAACTGCAACGATAAAATTGTGACGACAACACCTCGGAGCTCAACTCCCCGGGACACTGCCACAGCCCCTAAATGTCAAGAGGCACCAAGAACAATGTTCTCGTCACAAAAATATTGGAACGACCCCAAGATACTCTCGTGATCCTAAAACAAATTGAGTGAAAAAGGATAGACGAGTGGAGAAAACACCTACGTCAGGAGTCCTTACCAGAGCGACGAAGGGGATAAGGAGTAAAAGAATTGCTACTCTCCGATATATAACTAGACTCAAAATAGTTTTCTTCTAGACTCAACAACGGCAGCAGTTCGATCAATCAAGGGGCCTCCTAAGGTCGGTAAGGCTCTGATACCAACTTGTAGCGCCCAAGATGCGATTCTATCCCAATCACGTGATGAAGTCATGATTGGGGCACAACCGCATTTCGAGCGCATAGCAAGGTGGATATCATTACAACATACCATGTACTGAATAGATGAGAATACAAGATAATGGCTTACACTCGCCACAAGGTACAACATGAATACAACAGTTCATCAATACATAGCAATCACCATACAGAAGAGCAGGATCCGACTACGGATGAAATCAAACGAAAAAGAAGAACGACATCCACCCTGCTAGCCCAGGCTCCCCGACCCGGATCCTATTTCCCTTGATCGAAGAAGAACTCCAAAAGCACTCAAGCATCGCACTCGCGTTAGAGCATCGCATTACCTGTACCTACAACTGTTGTTGTAGTAATCTGTGAGCCACGAGGACTCAGCAATCCCATTACCATGGGTATCAAGCCTAGCAAAGCTTAATGGGTATGGAAATGGATAAGTGGTGCGGTTGCAGCAACGACTAAGCATGATATGTTGGCTAACTTACGAGTACAAGAATAAGATGAGATGATACGCAAACGGTCGCAAACTAGTAATGTTCAATAAGTGATCCTGAACTACTTACATTTAAACATAACCCCACCGTGTTCTCTTTCGACCCACTCGAAAAGAGACCATCACGGTTACACACGCGGTTGGGTAATTTTAATTTGAATCTGGTGTAAAGTCTTCTACAACCGAATATTAAAAATTTCCATCTGCCACATAACCGCGGGCACGGCTCTCGAAAGTTTAAACCCTGCATGGGTGTCCCAACTTAGCCCATTACAAGCTCACGATCCGCGGAGACAATCCTCCATCGCGGGACATCCGATCAGACTCGGGGTCCCAGTGCACAAGACATTTTGACAATGGTAAAACAAAACCAGCAAGACCTCCCAGTGTGCCGACAAATCCCGATAGGAGCCGCACGTATCTCGTTCTCAGGGCACAACGGATGAAACAAGCTACAAGAAAAACCAGCCCTTGAGTTTCCCCAAGGTGGCCCCGCAGGCTGCTCGGTTCGGACCAACACTCAAAGGAGCACTAGCCCCGGGGGGCGGTTGATTAAGAGTACTAGGGGTCCGGGGAAAATCCCATATTTAAGTTTTACTTGTTATTAGGGAAATGGAAAACCAATGTTGGGCCTTGCTGAAAGAGTTTTATTCAAAGCAAACTGTTAAGAGGGTCTCATACCCCTCACCGTGTTAGGGACGCAAAATCAAGGAACATAACACCGGTATGACGGAAACTAGGGCGGCGAGAGTGGAACAAAACACAAGGCATAAGGTCGAGTCTTCCACCCTTTACCAAATATATAGATGCATTAATTAAATAAGAGATATTGTGATATCCCAAGATATCCATGATATCCATGTTCCAACATAAAACAACTTGTAACTGCTCCTGCAACTATCAACGCTATAAGACGGGCTGAGCAAAGCGGTAACATAGCCAAACAACGGTTTGCTGGGATGGTGAAAAAGGTTAGAGATTGTTTCATGGCATATTGGGAGGCTTGATAAACAAATGGTAGGTAGCGCGACATAGCGATAGCATACAGATAACTAGCATAGCAAAGATAGTAGTGAGATCCAGGGTAACGGTCATCTTGCCTGAAATCCCGCTAGTAAGAAGAACGAGTCCATGAAGAAGACGAACGGGCGTAGACGAACGAATCCTCACAATCCGCAACGTTACCAGAACTAAGAAATAACACCGGAAAGAAGCAAACAACATGGTAAACAACCATCACATAACATGGCATGATGCACATTCAAGTATGATGCATGTCCGGTTTAAATATGCATGGCATGGCAAAGTGCAACACACAACACTACAAATTAAGTGGAGCTCAATATGCAACGAGTTGCATATTGATGCAACGCCACGTACAATTATTTAGTTCTCTCTTGTTTATGCTACCCAACAATATTACATGTTGTAACATGGCAAGAGGTGAAGCATAATAAAACTACCTATCTAGGCAAGTTTAAATGTGGCCGGAAACAACAAAGAATAATTCCAGAAAATCCTCATATGCAATATTCGAATTTGGTACTGTTCTTCCCTAAACCATATTTTATTGTTGTTAAACATGCAAAGTAATTGCACATGTTAATCTATGCACTTTTCTACCCCATTTACAAATAAAGTTTATTTAATTCGGAGCTACAGTTAATTAGTTATGAAATAAATCATTTTAACATGTTATTTATCCAAATTAATGCAAACAGCAAGTTAAACATTGTAAACATGGATAAAAGTTGATTATTAGGAAACTAGATAAAATTCTAAGCATTTTACATATATGAAGTTTTTACATATGATGCATAGTTTGTGAGATATTAATGCATGAAGCATGAGGCTTTTTCTGCAAATCTGCCAACTCTGGATAAATAGCAAAATTCGCAGAACTGGGAAAAAACATAGGCAGGCTGAATCTGCTGGGTGCTGGGCTGGGGCTCTCACCATGGGCTCGGCCCAGGTTGGTGGAAGAGGTAGCAGGCCGGCTGAGGGGAGCTGGGCCTTGGCGCGGATCTGGCCCAAGCGGGCGAGGTGCGCGGTCAACGGGGGTGAGCGGCTCCGTTCTGCTCGCCCGGTCGAAGCAGGGGCATGGCGCCGCGCAGCAGAGGGTGGAGAAGTCCGGTCGGGACGAGACCTCGCGAGGGGACGACGGAGAATGGCAGAATGGGGCGACACGGAGCGGATTTGGACGGTGGGGTCGAGCAGGACGACGACGGCTCAGCTCCAGCAGCTTCGGTCGGTGGTGAGCTGAACTCCTGTTCAGAGAAACAGAGAGAGATCGTGAGGGAGAGAGGGAACCGGAGGGAAGGGAAGAAACGGAGGAAGGAGACGGCAGGGTGGCGCGGCCTGGTGGTACTGGTGGTGGAGAGGACTTGGCGGCACCGCATCGGGGACCGAGCAGGAGCTCGGGGACGAGCATGAGGAGCTCGGGACGGGCGCATCCCTTGGGCGCGCGATGAGGAGGGAGCACAGGGAGGCAAGGCAGCTCCCACGAAGAAGGTGGCGAGGTGAGGAGGGGCTCCGGCGTCGTCTGTTCCCGGGGCGGCGCAGATCAGAAGCAGAGGCGAGCTCGAAATCCATGGCGGGGACGGTAGGCGTCGGGCAGAGGAGGAGCTCCTCTCCCGAGGGCTTGAGTGAGGCAACGAGGAGGAGGCTGTGCTGGCTGCTGCGGGTCGAGGAGGGCTGTGGGAGTGCTCTGGTTGGTGGGGATTGATGGATGGATGGATCGACGGGACTGGTGGTGGCCGAAATCGAGGAGGGAGATGGTTGGCTGCGGGTGGATTTGGATCGGGAGGATGGAGGCTAGTTGGGTGGCTGAGGAAACCGAGGAGATTTGGAATGAGCAGCGGCGGCGAGTGATGGGATGGATGGGACAGCCGTCTGAGATTTTAGGGTTAGGTTATTTATATAGGTAGGGATTAGGGTAGGGGTTAATCCGTTCCTCCTATTAAAATCAGACGGTCGGGAAAAATAGGCTAGGGAGTCCAATAAAATAAACGAAGATATTTTACGGATGTTTGGGGATGATTCGAACCCATCGGTAATGAAAGCCCGGACCGGGTTAGGGTAAGTTTCGGACAAGTTGCGAGGAGGGAAATGTGGGCTGTGCAGAGATGCTAGATGGTCGTGTGCAAGTGCTGTTAGATTCAGAATGGTCAACGGAAACAACGGAGAGAAGTGGCGACTACTAACAGATGCATGTTTTTAAAAGAATGATGACACGGAGTGCCGATGCAATGCGAATGATGCGATGATGAAATGCAACAAGCAAAAATAAATCACACGGAAAAACTCGGAATAGCTGGACGTTTTCAGGAGCGTCGGTCTCGGGGCATCACATTAATGCACATAATTCAAATTCGAACAATCATTGCATGAAAAGGTGCACAAGAACGGTCTGGAAAACCATCCTCGTGCCATTTAGTAAATTCTCATGCCTTTTACAAGGAATGGACAGATATTTCGAGGAAATGTGTGGCAATAGTCAACCATAAATGCGTCGTTACTGGGTAATAACTATACAAAAAATGAAATAAATGCTTGAAAAACATGACGCCTGGCGTGGTGCCATGGTATGGCCTCACCATGCCCTGGTAAAAATTTGAGAATGTTATCCTTATGTCACCATGCATGCCTTTCATAAATCGAACCATCACCGAGGAAGTTTCATGGTTTCGAAACCACCAAGATTGAAGGGGGATCCAAATTTCCTTTATCCTTTGTCCATGATTTTTTTTTCTAAGATGAACATACACCTTGCAAATCATCACGTTCAAATTTGACACTTTTCCGGTTCATTTACCATATTTAGGGGATTATGTGCATTTTCTAGGCATTAATGCACATAATTCAAGTTCAAACAATCGGTGCATGAAAGGGTGCACAAGAACGGTCTGGAAAACGATGCTCGTGCCATTTAGTAAATTCTCATGCCTTTTACAAGGAACGGACAGATATTTCGATGAAATGTGTGGCAATAGTCAACCACAAACGTTTGTTTATTGGGTTTTCAACTATAGAAAAAATGAAATAAATGATTGAAAAAAATGACGCCTGGCTGCCATGGTATGACCTCACCATGCCCTGGTGAAAATTTGAGAAGGTTTGGCTTATGTCGTCATGCACGCCCTTCATAAATCGAACCATCGCCGGGGAAGTTCCATGCTTTCGAGAGGAAAATCACCAGAATTGAAGGGGAATCTAAGTTTTCTTTGTTCTTTGCCCTGGAGTTTTTTTCTATAAAGAACATACACCCTGCAAATCACCATGTTCAAATTTGGCGTTTTTCCGGGCTCATTTACCATATTTAAGGGATTATGTGCATTTTCTAGGCATTTGGCACATATAAATCCAATCCAGCTACAGCTGCACGGATGTGATGTGAGGGACGTGGATTGCCGTTCGATCACGGCGCATCCTACGGTGCACACGCGCGATCCGCGTGGCTGGAGTTCTGGCCAATCATAACGCAACACACAATAGCCTCAGCGCACACTGTTTCTAGAAGTGACCGAGATAAACCGTGTGCGATAATGAACGAGCAAAATTGTAAGGGAAGCCAAATTACCTTTGTTGTTTGTCATTGAGCTCTTAAAAACCACTGCACTATACGACTGCCAGGCCCCTCCGTCCCAGACCTCTCTCCAAGTGTCGTTCATGGCACCGCGGTGCACAGTAACTGGTAAGGAAGCGATGGCATCCCGCGGCGCCGTGTTCCTCGCCTCCCGCGACCGCACACATGGTAAGGAAGCGGCATCTCGCTGCGCTGAGTTCATGGCCGCCGGCGGACTCACAGTTACGTGGGCGGACTTTGAGGCTGCCTTGGCCGAATGGGCGGTAGATCTATAGGTGGCCAAAGCCGCATAGGAGGATCGGAAAAGGCGGAAAGCAGTCAAGAAAAGAGAGTCCCACCGCCGCAAGAAAGAAGAGGCTGCATGCCGTGATGAGGAGAGCTTGGCGGAGATCGAAGCACGGTTGGCTGCCGCCTACAAGGCCGGGAAGGAGAACGACGGCATCTGGCCAGCATGCCCCGATGGCAGCATGTGAGAAGTAGTTTAAGTTTGTAGTATTAGAGCAAATTTCCAGTAGTACTTTAAGTTTGTAGTATTAACGTAAAATGTCGGTAAGTGCCTCCTTTGAGGGCTTTGAACGTTGATTAGCATGTGTGACCGTGTGCGCTTTTTGCGTTAATGATTAGAAGATCATAAAACACACGGTTTCTATGTCGTACCCGTGTGCGTTTTTTTGCGTTAATGATCCATAAGTCTGTTACCTGTGCGATGGTTCCTAATAAACCAGGCGTACCATTGACCGAAAAAAAATTGACTACACATGTACATTTTTTTGGAGACGGGAAGTGCCAATTTTCTGTTTTCTCGCACACGAGTACGCTTTGTCTCAGTTGTGTGTTCCCCCGCCCAAGTTTCAAGTTTCGCAGCAAAATTTTCATTAGGTGCATTTTTTGGAGATGGGAACTGCCAATTTTCTGTTTTCTCGCACACGAGTATTTTACATGCTTCGTCTCCGTTGTGTGTTTCCCCCGCCCAAGTTTCAAGTTTCGGAGTGAAATTTTCATTAGGTGCGCGATTTCAGAATTTATTCCTACAACCACATCCCCACCCATCAAATTTCCTCAGCATCTCCCACCCACCCGCCACATCCCCCCCCCCCTCGCGCCTCCCCCTACCGGCAGCTCAAACCGCCGCCGCCGCAACCACAGCTTCAACCACATCTATGTTCTGCTTGGATCCAGTCAGGTAACCCACCGATCTCTATCACGGCCCTGGCCTCATTGCTTAAATGGCACCTGTGAAACATCCTCATGCCTCCAAATCCCCACCGTCCCTACCTCCAGAGCATCGTCGCGCAAGCCCAACCACATATCACGTGAAGGTCGAGGAGTTGATGGCGGTCCATGGCGCGATGGCCGCTGTGCGTGTTGACCCGGAGGAACACCTTGCCTCCGCCGACATGGTGCAGGCTCTGGCCCAGAAGAAGTGCCCCGACGACTACCCCCCAGGACTTAACATGTATGATCTGACTAGCTAAATCTTACCAATACCACTGATACGTCCCCAACGTGTATATAATTTTTTATTGTTCCATGCTATTATATTACCCATTTTGGATGTCTATGGGCTTTACTTTACACTTTTATATCATTTTTTGGGACTAACCTACTAACTGGAGGCTCAGCCCGAATTGCTGTTTTTTTGCCTATTTCAGTGTTTCGAAGGAAAGCAATATCAAACGGAGTCCAAACGGAATGAAACCTTCGGGAGCGATCTTTTTGGAACAAACGTGATCCAGGGGACTTGGAGTGTACGTCAAGCAACAGAGGAGGCGGCCACGAGGGTGCCCGGCGCGCCCACTGGGGGTGGGCGTGCCCCCACCCTCGTGGGCCCTCGAGCATCCACCGACCTACTTCTTCCTCCTATATATACCCAGTACCCGAAAACATCCAGAGCACCACAAAAACTATTTCCACCACCGCAACCTTACAGATCTGCGAGATCCCATCTTGGAGCCTTCGCGGTGTTCACATGGGAGGAATCGACCATGGAGGGCCTCTACATCATCTCCAAGGCCCTTCCGATGAGTTGTGAGTAGTTTACCACAGACCTTCGGGTCCATAGTTATTAGCTAGCTGGCTTCTTCTCTCTCTCTTTGAATCTCAATACAAAGTTCTCCTCAATCTTCTTGGAGATCTATTCGATGTAACTCTTTTGCGGTGTGTTTGTCGAGATCCGATGAATTGTGGGTTTATGATCAAGTTTATCTATGAGAAATATTTGAATCTCCTCTGAATTATTTTATGTGTGGTTAAGTTATCTTTGCAAGTCTCTTCGAACTATCAGTTTGGTTTGGCCTACTAGATTGATCTTTCTTGCAAAGGGAGAAGTGCTTAGCTTTGGGTTCAATCTTGCGGTGTCCTTTCCCAGTGACAGCAGGGGCAGCAAGGCACGTATTGTATTGCTGCCATCGAGGATAAAAAGATGGGGTTTATATCATATTGCATGAGTTTATCCCTCTACATCATGTCATCTTTCTTAATGTGTTACTCTATTCTTCATGAACTTAATACTCTAGATGCAGGCAGGAGTCGGTCGATGTGTGGAGTAATAGTAGTAGATGCAGAATCGTTTCAATCTACTTGTGACGGACGTGATGTCTATATACATGATCATGCCTAGATAATCTCATAACTATGCGCTTTTCTATCAATTGTTCGACAGTAATTTGTTCACCCACCGTAATACTTATGCTATCTTGAGAGAAGCCACTAGTGAAACCTATGGCCCCCGGTTCTATCTTCTATCATATAAGTTTACCATCTACTTTTATTTGCATCTTTACTTTCCAATCTATATCATAAAAATACCAAAAATATTTATCTTATCATATTATCTCTATCAGATCTCACTTTCGCAAGTGGCCGTGAAGGGATTGACAACCCCTTTATTGCGTTGGTTGCGAGGTTCTTGTTTGTTTGTTTAGGTGCGTGGGACTTTTAAGGAGCCTCCTACTGTATTAATACCTTGGTTCCCAAAAACTGAGGGAAATACTTACGCTACTTTGCTGCACCACCCTTTCCTCTTCAAGGAAAACCAACGCAAGCTCAAGACGTAGCAAGAAGGATTTCTGGCGCCGTTGCCAGGGAGGTCTTCGCTCAAGTCAAGACATACCAAGTACCCATCACAAACTCATCTCCCTCGCATTACATTATTTGCCATTTGCCTCTCGTTTTCCTCTCCCCCACTTCACCCTTGCCATTTTATTCGCCCTTCTTCTATTCGTCTTTTCGTTTGCTTTGATGTCTTACTTGGCTCGTTTGCTCGTTTGGTTGGAATAGTTGTTTATTTATTGCTAAACAGAGAACCTAAGATCTATGGATCCTCATCCGCTTGCCAATCTTTTTAAGAGATCCAATTATGATGAACCAAATCCTAGTGATTTGAGTGCACTAGATTATCTTTATGAGGTTTTGCTTGAAATTCGTGAATCTGAAAATTGTGATGAAGAAATTTATGAAGAGATTTGCGATAGCTCCTTGAATAAAAAAGCATGATTGCAATAATTTTATTTTAAATTCTCTTGATGTCAATTGTGCTAATAATATCCAAAACCCTTAGCTTGGGGATGCTAGTTTTGCTATGTCTACTACTTGTTGCAATGATCATGATTGGGGAGATTCTTCTTATGATCTTGAAAATTTATTTAAGCCCCATGATGAATATGAGAATGATAATAATGTTTGCAATAATACTGAAAGTGGTTTTGGAAGAGTGTCAACCTTAGATCCCACATATTTGATAATGTTCAATCTTATGAAGTTTTTGTTAAAAGTGGGTTTGGAGAGGTCATGACTTTAGTTAATGATAATCCCACTATTTTGGAAGAGTGTCAACTTTGCATGCATGTGGATCGTGTTGAAAATATTTTATGTGATAGCTATTTTGTTGAATTTGCTTATGATCCCACATGTAATTATTATGAGAGAGGAAAATATGGTCGTAGAATTTTTTTATCTTACTAAATTACCTCTCGTCATGTTGAGATTGCTATCGTCTCTTTCTTCTTCCTTGCATATGCTAGTTTTTGATTGCCTTGCAAATTTGTTTGCTTATAAAATGCCTATGCATAGAAAGTATGCTAGAGTTAAATATGTTTGTCACATGTTTCATTGTGCTCTCTTTGCGCTTCAATTCTTGTCTTTCATGTGAGCATCATTAAAATTATCAATGCCTAGCTAAAAGGCTTTAAAGAAAAGCGCTTGTTGGGAGACAACCCAATATTTTTCCTTTCTGTTATTCAATAAATAATTCATCTAGATTCTATTTAGGTGTGGTTTTATGTTTTAATTAGTGTTTGTGCCAAGTAGAACCTATAGGATAACCTACGGTGATAGTTAATTTGATTCTGCTAAAAAACAGAAACTTTTGCGCGCATGAAAATAATTTTAGTAATTCACATAAACGTGATTTTGCGTTGATTCTTTTTGATATAGATAAATAGACAAATTTCCCAAGAGTTCCTATTTTTGTAGGATTTTTAGAATTCCAAAAGTATTCGAGAGTTACAGATTTCTACAGACTGTTCTGTTTTTCACAGATTCTGTTTTTCGTGTGTTGTTTGCTTATTTTGATGCATCTATGGCTAGTATCGGTGGGTATGAACCATAGAGAAGTTGGAATACATTAGGTTTAACACGAATATAAATAAAGAATGAGTTCATTACAATACCTTATGTGGTGATTTTTCTTTCTTGCACTAACGGGGCTTATGAGATTTCCTGTTGAGTTTTGTGTTGTGAAGTTTTCAAATTTTGGGTAAAGATTTGATGGACTATGGAATAAGGAGTGGCAAGAGACTAAGCTTGGGGATGCCCATGTCACCCCAAGATATTAAAGTATAACCAAAATCCTAAGCTTGGGGATGCCCCGGAAGGCATCCCCTCTTTTGTCTTCGTCTATCAGTAACTTTACTTGGAGCTATATTTTTATTCGCCACATGATATGTGTTTTGCTTGGAGCGTCTTGTATGATATTAGTCTTTTCTTTTTAGATTACCACAATCATACTTGCTTTACACACCTTTTGGGAGAAGCCCACTTGATTAGAATTTATTAGAATACTCTATGTGCTTCACTTATATCTTTTGAGCTAGATAATTTTTGCTCTAGTGAAGACACGGTCTTCTGAGTTAAATCTCAGCCTCCCTAACCAAACGTACAGTTGTCACAGCAACTGGAACTGGTCCAACAAATCCTGTGTCTTCAACAAGCAACTGGTTCTATCCCCTCCCATCCTTACTTTAGTTTGTCTTCGTGAAGTCATTGTCTATCTGTGTATCTGTTTGACTTCATTGCTTGACTACTATTGTTGATTGGCTTCACACTATCTTCCATCTTGATCCTTACTACCCAACTGCTATTAGTCCTGTACTTTCACATCATTACATACTTGACTATGGCTTGTTTAGGGTAGTTTATCTTCCGCTGCATATCAATTAGGTTGTTTCTGTTGTTTGTCTTCGAAACTTCCAAGTTTTGAAGACGTTCGTAAAAATCGCCTATTCACCCCCCCTCTAGTCGATACTAGCACTTTCAATTGGTATCAGAGCAAGGTACTCCCTTGTTCTATGTGATTCGGTTTAACCACCTGGAGTTTCAGCTATGTCGACTGCAGGGATAATCAAGGTCTCAACTGCTTGCCCCGTGTTTGATGGAACTGAATATCCCTACTAGAAGAATAAGATGCGCTTGCATCTTGAAGCCATTGACGTCGACCTCTGGTATGTCGTCAAGAATGGCGTTCCCAAAACTGGTGAAGGTGTCACCCCCACTGATGTCAAGAAGTTCATTCAACTGGACTCTACTACAAAGAACATCATCTGTGGTCATCTGACCAAAGGACAGTATGGCCGTGTGAGTGCTCTGGAAACGTCGAAGCTAGTCTGGGACTGGCTGTCCAAGGTCAACGAAGGCGTTTCAAGTCAGAGAGATCAAAGAATCAGTGTTCTTCGCAACCTCTTCAACCGCTTCAAGAGAAACGACAATGAAAATGTCTAGCTCATGTTTGATCGCCTCACTGATATCACAAATGAACTTCAAGCTCTTGGCGCAACTGAGATTACCAAGCATGAAATCGTCAAGACACTGCTGAGATCACTTGATAGCTCCTTTGACACCCTTGCCCTCATGATACAAGAACATCCTGACTTCAAGACACTCGATCCGTCTGATATACTTGAGAGGCTCAACACACATGAGTTCCAGCTATGTGAGAAAAGAGATATCTACGGCCCAAACTATGGTCGAACTCGTGCTTTGAAGGCGAAAGTTGCCTCCTCATCTGAAGAAGAATCTGGCTGCAGTTCTGAAGATCCTGAAGACATTGGAAGGGAACTTGCTATGCTTGTGAAGAAGTTCCAGAAATTCACAAAGAAGAAAGGCTTCAGGAAGTCTTCACGATCTAGCTCAAGGAATGATGAAGCTTCCACACATGATCACAAGAAGAGAACCTGCCACAAGTGCAAGAAACCTGGTCACTACATATCCGAGTGTCCACAGTGGGACAATGAGAAGAAGAAGAAGAAAAGCAAGGAATATGATTCCGATGACAAGAAGAAGAAGAAATCCTCAAAGTCTTCTAAGTCTTCTTCCAAGTCTTCATCATACAAGAAGAGCTCATCCGACAAGGCTCGTGCTTTTGTTGGCAAGGAAATGGATTCAGAGGAGGAGTCTGCTTCAGAGGAGGCAGAGGTGGAGTCTGGAGAGGAGTCTGACCCTGGCGTTGCAAGTCTGGCTCTAGCCACAACCTATGTTGCCAAGTCCATCTTCAACACTGAAGACAATGACTTCCATACCAACGCTGAAGCTAATGACGAAGACGATCCTACTCCCACCTACTGCTTCATGGCACGTGGTGCCAAGGTAAAATCACGCGATGCCTACTTTCAAACTTCAAGTGAAGATGACTCTGATTGTGAATCCAAACCCAGCTACAAAACACTTGCTAAAATTGCAACTGAACAACAAAAGGCTATGGAACATACTCAAAAACTGTTAGACAAAAGCGATGACCGTTGGATGTTTGAAATGACACGCTCACAGTCCTTAGTTGATGACATAAAACATCTTCATGCTAAGTACCAAGAACTTGAGGGTCGCCATGAATCGCTCTCAACTACTTATGAAAGGCTCTCCTATGATTATCTTCAAAGGAAACAAGAGCTTGAGAAATTGAGAGCGGCTCATGAAGATCTTCAAAAGGTGAATGAGTCACTTGGCCCAATAGATCGAGCCTCCGCCAGAAGGATTTGAACCACCATGTCTAAAATGCATTGAGCGTGATAACACTACATCTGCTCTTTGAATGTTCCATCGCTACTACTGTTTCATTGTCTTCACCTCTTGATGTGGTTACTAACCCCTCTGCGAAGGATACCACCGCCGTTGTCGATGAAAATGCTATGTTGAAGACATTGCTTGAAACAGGATGTACAAAAGTTTGAAGGGACATCAGACTCTCTGCGATGTCCTCAAAAAGCAGATTCTGAACCGAAACCCTAGGAAGGAGGGTGTTGATTTCGAAAGGAAAATGAATGTTGACGGCTCATACTAGAAGCCTGAGCAGTACCCCAAAACCACATGGGTTGCTGCAAAGGAACCTTCAGTAGATCCGTCCACCTTATCTGGCTTTACCTGTGCTAATCCTATTATCATTGATGAATCCTTTGATGCAAACTATAAGCTGTTCAAAAATCAGAATGGTGAAGTGTTTGCCAGGTACATTGGTACTAACTGCAGGAATGGACCACCTATGAAGAAGATCTGGGTACCCAAGCAGTACATTGAAAATCTTCCTGTGAATGTCATCATGACACCACCAAGGAAGAAGATAAATCCCAGACCTATGGCTTCATGTGGCCCAAAGGCTTCATACAGATACAGGACTCACATGAGTCACCCTAACGCCAATGTTTTGCAGGGAAATCATGCTCAGATTTATGAATATAAGCGTGTATCTTCGAACCGCTATGTTCATAGGACTAAGAATTTTTCTGCTTATTCTTATGAGTACCATTCATCTCCTGCAAGGCTATTTGCTAGGGCTTCAAAGCCAAAATTCTCAGATGCTGCACTTAGACTCATTGCTTCTAAGCCCCCACTGAAGATGTGGGTGGCAAAGAAGAACTAACTCTCTTTTGCAGAAAACGGTCTCCAGCCAGCAATCAATGGCGTCCAATACTATTGCTGGAGACCTAAAACTCATTGAGGACGCATGATAAAATATCATTATATATGCTTCACATCTGAATTTCCTATCAGTCATACTATGTCCTAACTCAGTTATAAGATGTGACTGTCCCTATATGTGTCAAATGCTTATGCTTCACAACACTCTTGTGAAGCCTATCCTCCTAACTGCACTGTAGGGTACATCACCAAAAGCTTCAGAATGGATCATGGACGGTGGATGCACAAATCATATGATTTGGTGATCGAAGTCTTCTCATGGACTCAACCTTACGTCCATCCGACAAAAGTCACATTACATTTGCTGACATTGGTAAAAGCAAGGTATTGGGTCTAGGTAGAGTTGCAATCTCAAAGGATCAACACATGGATAAAGTGATGCTTGTTGAATCCCTTGGTTTCAACTTAATGTCTGTCTCAATGCTTTGTGACTTGAACATGATTGTGATATTTGGCAAATACCGTTGCCTTGTACTAATGGAATCTGACAAATCTCTAGTCTTTGAAGGGTATCGAAAAGATGATCTATACATGGTAGATTTCTCAGCAGGTCCACAGCTTGCTGTTTGTCTTCTCACAAAAGCTTGAATCTGGCTCGCATCAAGGCTGGGACATGCTGGCATGAGGAACTTACACTCACTCGCCAAGAAGAAGCATGTCATTGGCATCGAGGATGTCAAGTTCAAGAAGGATCATCTGTGTGGTGCCTGTGAAGCTGGAAAGATGACATGGGCAAAGCACCCATCAAAGACAATCATGACAACATCTCAACCCTTCGAGCTATTACACATGGACTTATTTGGACCTACTCACTACTCCACCCTCACAACAACTGCCTGTCTCTATGGCTTCGTCATTGTTGATGACTACTCAAGATACGCATGGGTTCATATAATTCTTTACAAGACTGAAGTGCAAGATGTCTTCAGGCGCTTTGCCAATCGTGCAATGAACAATTATGGCATGAAGATCAAGCACATCAGAAGTGACAATGGCACTAAATTCAAGAACACCAGACTTCATCTGTATCTGGATACAATGGGAATCACTCATGAGTTCTCTGCTCCGTACACACCTCAGCAAAACGGCATTGTTGCGCAAAAACAGAACCCTCATTGAGATGGCTCGAACAATGCTAGATGAGACAAGACACCAAGAAAGTTCTGGCCTGAAGCTATTGATACAGCATGTCACATCATCAACCGTGTATACATTCATAAGCTTCTGAACAAAACATCATATGAGCTACTTCTCGGCAAAAAGCCAAACGTCGCCACTTGAGTATTTGGAGCAAGATGTTTGGATAAAGGATCCCGTCACAAGTCAAAATTTGCACCTAAGGCTCACGAAGGCTTCATGCTTGGCTATGGAAAGGATTCACACTCCTACAGAGTCTTCAACCTTTATCTATACAAAATCGTTGAAACTGTGGATGTGAAATTTGATGAAACCAATGGTTCACAAAGAGAGATTCTGCCAAGTACACTTGATGAAGCTCCTTCAAACAAGGCAGTCAAGCTGATGGGAACTGGTGAAATCATGCCCTCTGAAGCACAACCTGAAGAGGAACTTATTATCTCTGCACCAAATCAACCTAAAGACAATGCTCAGACCGAAGACAATCCTCCCAATGATGACAATGATCAGCAAGAGCAAAATCTTCGTCCTATTCATCCTCGTGTTGCAAATGAAGTTCAAATAGAGAAGATAATTGACAACATCAATGCACCTGGTCCGCTCACTCGATCAAGAGCAACATAGCTAGCAAACTTCTGTGGGCACTTTTCATTTGTGTCTATATCAGAACCCAAGAAAGTTGCTGAAGCTTTTATCGAACCAGAATGGATTCAAGCCATGCAAGAAGAACTTCAATAGTTCAAACTGAATAATGTTTGGGAACTTGTCAAGCGACCTGATCCTTGCAAGCATAACATTATTGGAACAAAATGGATATATCGAAACAAGCAAGATGAGCATGGTCAAGTCGTCAGAAACAAAGCACGTCTTGTGGCTCAAGGATACACTCAAGTTGAAGGAATTAACTTCGATGAAACATTTGCTCCTGTTGCTAGGCTTGAAGCTATTCGCATACTGCTAGCCTATGCTAATCATCACAATATCTTGCTATATCAAATGGATGTAAAGAGTGCATTTCTCAATGGCAAGACTGAAGAAGAAGTATATGTCGCACAACCACCTGGCTTTGAAGATCCAAAACATCCTGATATGGTGTACAAGCTAAACAAGGCATCAGATGGCCTCAAACAAGCCCTCGTGCTCGGTATGATACAATCAAAGACTTCAAGAGCAAAGGCTTCAAACCTGATCCTCGATCCCACACTCTTCACGAAGACATATGATGGTGAACTGTTTGTGTGCCAAATATATGTGGATGACATAATCTTCGGCTGCACCAACTAGAAGTATAGTGATGAGTTTGGGTACATGATGCAAGAGCAATATCAAATATCCATGATGGGTGAGTTGAAGTTCTTCCTTGGTCTTCAAATTTGTCAGCAAAGGAATGGCATCTTCATATCTCAAGAGAAATACCTCAAAGATTGTCTGAAGAAGTTTGGAATGGAAGATTGCAAAGGCTACACGACGCCAATGCCAGCCAAACACCATCTTGGTCCCGACGACAATGGTAAAGAGTTCGATCAAAAGGTATATCGCTCCATGAATGGTTCTCTGCTTTATTTATGTGCATCTAGGCCAGATATTATGCTTAGTGTTTGCATGTGTGCTCGATTCCAAGCGGCACCAAAGGAATCGCATCACTTAGTTGTGAAGCGAATTCTTCGATATTTGGCTTACACCCCAACACTCGGATTATGGTATCCCTGGGCTCAAAATTTGATTTGGTTGGATTCTCGGATGTCGATTATGCTGGTGACAAGGTGGATCGCAAGTCTACATCAGCACATGCCACTTTCTTGGTCGATCACTTGTCTCGTTGGTCTTGAAGAAGCGTAACTGTATCACTCTCAAGCTGCTGAATCTGAATACATTGCTCTTTGGATCTGTTGTGCTCAGCTTCTATGGATGAAGCAAACTCTCAAGGACTATGGCATCAACCTGAAACAAGTACCTCTCTTCTGCGACAACGAGAGTGCCATCAAAATAGCCCATAATCCAGTCCAACACTCGAAGACAAAGCACATTGAAATTCGTCATCACTTTCTCAGAGACCATGTTATGAAGAAAGATATCGATATCATTCACGTCAACAATGATGAGCGACTGGCAGATATCTTCACAAAGCCCTTGGATGAGAAAAGGTTTTGCAAGTTACGGTGTGAGCTAAATATCTTGGAATCCTCTAATGTCATGTGATCAGGCACACATCCTAACGCTTATGCATGTTGATGACTTAGATGTGCAACACAAAAAGTAATGTATATCTTCAATCAATGAAGATTTACACTCTGAGTGTGAATACATTAACATGGAATTTGACTTCGGAGCGCCACGATAATTGTGCGTCGTGTCTGGGTCTAATACTTCCTATACGGTGGGTAACACCACCACCAACTTTCTTTGATTGAAGTGTTTCACTCAAGGCGTTATATTGCAATGACTTCGCATTTGGTTTGTCTTCAGTTTCAATTTGTCTTCATGATTTGATTGCTTTCCGATATATATATATATATATATATATATATATATATATATATATATATATATAGCTATGTCTTCAAGATTGGATCTTTTGAACTAAGTGAATGTGATCGGACCCTAACCTCTCTATGCTTCCTATCTTAAACTCTATCTGTCCAAATCATATGCATTCTGTTGAAACTGTCAAATGTCTTCTCTGCGTCCTAGTCAGCAGAAGGCAAAGAGACAAACATTAAATCTAATTTAAATGTCTTATCTTTATTGTTGAAATGCGGAGAAGCCGGAACAACTCTCCGAAATGCCTGGCGGGCGTGGGAACGTGGGATAACCCTGGGTGTGTTGCATGCTTGCCACGTACCCCTCAGATGTGAACCGCCAGGGGCACCAGCGTAATTGCGCTGTGACTCTCACCTACTTATAAATACTTGTCCCCTGCGGTAAAGAAATCCTTCTTCCACCTCTCCACCTCCGTCAAAACCCTAGCGCCACCGCTAGCTCGCGACGACGCCGGTGACGAAGCGCTTAGATGCCGTGACTTCTCCGATGCCGTCCTCACGCTGGCCGCGGACATCTTCTCTCCGCAGTCGCCGTAGGTGTCCTCCGTCGCCAAGTTAGGGCACGGTGGGCTGAACTGCTCGGTCTCCTATTCTTCCATCTAGCAGTTCTTCGTGCGGTAATTATCACTCTATTTTTACCACCTTTTTGATCTTCAAGATTCATCCTGTTTACCAAAAGTTGTTTCTGTCTGTTCAAGTTAGATCTATTCTACCTGCATCTCATACTGCCTAGTCGATTCACTTAAATTTCCTGTCTAGTTTGATTCCTCACTTGTACTTATTCACAGATTGGTACAAATCTGGAACCAACTCACCTATATAAGTAAATGTCTTCGCATCATGAGGTCAATGTCTTCAAACTGATTTATCTTCAAAATCTTACGAGAATGCATATGACCTCTTCCCTTCCTCGCATCTCTAATGTCACACGTACATGTCCGTGGGAGAATCCTTGGTTCTCATAGTGCGCATTCGTTTGCGAATACTTACGACATCATATAAATTCTCCCGAAGCGCCTCTGCTTGACCAAAGAAGCGTAAATCTCTAAAGCCTTTGAATGTATTGAAGCCTTTCAGCTTGAAGTTCATGGCTGCAGAAAAATCAGCATGGAAGGGTGGCAGACAGTGTAGAGAAGGAACATCTAAAGATCTGCCTGATGACTTAGCAGAAATGTACAAGACAGATCCCGAAGAAAATTATCATCAGAGAAAGACGCGAATCCAATGGATTCGACGCTATTGGGCTGAGGAGTGGTTCAAGTACAAGTTTGTAATGAAGGAATATGCAGAGAAGCATGCCATCAAGAGACCTCGGGGTGATATCCTCTATCGAGGCCTTCAACCCAAGAGCCGAGCTGAAGCCATTGAACAAGGCTTCTATCCTTGCATGGTCCGTGGGCCACAACCTGCGAACGCAGATCCCACCTCACTACTATGGTGTCGTGACGACTCTCTCTTCAAGCGCAACTACCAGTTTGCTGTGGCTTCGGCCAAGAAGAACAAGAAGTCCTTGGGTTTGGACTTCAACCCAGGTCCCTCTGCTCCCCGTGCTGACGGCTCCCGTGAAGCTAATCCCAATGTCATTGGCCCCTACGCCAACCTTGACGGCCTCATCACTTACATCATGGTCCAAGGTGCTAGGGTAGATCATTCTGACAATGATGCTGACTCTGATGAAGCCCCTGCTCCTCCTCCAAAGCCGCAGAAGCAAAAAGAAGTCAAAGGCCTCAACCTCACCGCACCTCCAAGACTTTGCGTGCGAAGCCAGCGCCATCGCACCTCCCGAAGCCGCAGTCGAAGATCAATCCCGTGTCTCCAAGAGAACGGAGAAGAAAAAGCAACTTGTCAGACCATCTGATCAAAGAGCCTTGACTCCTGCTGCAATTCTACATGAAGAACCTATTGATCTATCAAGTGATGAAGATCTTGCTGATGATGCTCTTGAGCAGCTGATCAAAAGCAAAGAAGAAGCAGAAATCTTCAGCAACTTGCCTCTCTTTGATGTGGCCATCATCCACAATTTCATTGATGAGTGGTTCGACACCCCCAATGTTAGCTTTGAAGATTTACAGCTTCCCATTGGCCTCAGTGTCGCCTTCAATGGCGCCATTGCTTCTGAGCTAGCTCTCGCTCAGCGCATCATTGAGCTCAAGAACAAGATTGACTATGAGAAGGCTCAATTCAAGAAGCATGTGGCCAAGCTAAGTGTTCAAGATGTCAAAAACTTCAAGGTCATGCTGCATGAGCTTAAAGAAGCTTTTCTCAAGAAACGCCAAGAAGCTCAAGGCTCTCGAGAGCGCATGAAGATTTTGGCTGATAAGTGTGTGCTTGCCTACAATGAGACTGAGAAGCAAAATCACTTGGCCGTCTGGCATTGACCCTGTGGATGGCTGCAAAGAGGAAGAAGAAGCACCCTGCTGAACAGCCTGAGCCTTCCAGCCAAGAAGCCCCTCGCATTATCTTCCCAAGCAGCATGACAGGCTCGAAGCCAAAGGTCTCCACAACCGCTTCAGAACAGAAGAAGACAAGGGCTGCCGAGGCTGACGGCAGAAAGAGGAAGCATACTAAAGCCTCTGATGCCGCTCCCTCCAAGAAGAAGCGCAAGACCAAGAAGACTAGGGCTGCTTCCACAGAGCCCTTAGTCGTTGACGCCCTGTGTCAGTTCATCAAGAACGAAGAATGGTAGTCCATGAGCCTGCTCCCACAGAGGCTCATGTAACTGAAGATATTCCAGCAGCTGAACCCACCGCTGCTGAAGACATTGGTCATGATGACAATGTAAATGATGATGAAGTTCTTCCTCAGATCGAACATGAAGTGGTATCATCGCGTGTTCAAACGAACAGCGAACTCATCAGCATTGGTCGTCCTCTGCCAATTGCTCAGGATGCATCATGGGCTGATCACCCACAACAACAAGACTCCCCCAGTACTCCCCAACAACAACAACAAGCTACACCCCCAGTGCAAGAAGAGGATGAAGACTTTCAGACCCAGCCAACTCCATCTCCTAAGGTGAAGCCAGCACTTCGAAGGCTTCACAGAGGACAAAGGCCTGAAGTCCCTCTGTCGAGCGTTCCAGAAGGAGAAGTGCAACGATCACCTGTTGCACGGCAAGTATTTTCAGAACCTGCTCCAACTGTGAATGTCTCCGAGTCTGAAGCACATCTTCTTTCAAGACATTCCCACCTACATCACCAAGAAAATGAAGAAGAAGTATGTGTTCCTACTCCCCGAGAATTGAAGAAGAAGCGGTTCGGATGTGAGCGTGCATGTCTCCGACCCTCCCTTTCGACAAGAGGAGGTTGACAATGTTGAGGCTGCCACCACCAACACCAACGGCCAAGATGGCGTAGTCATGGTGGACGCTAATGTGGAGCTGCACCAACAAGTGTGCTCGAAACCAATGAGGCCATCAGCTCAAGAAAATGTGGCCCCGAACTCGAAACCACCGATGCTTTTGAAGCCAATGAGGATGTTGCACCAAACCAATGAGAATCTCGCAAGCTAATTTGACAACTGCTCCCGAAGCACCTGTCGTGCAGCCTGATGCCTCAACTGTTGCACCTGCTCCTGTTTCGCCACCAAGGCCTCACACAATTGAGCAAGCATACAGTCATGGTCAGCTTACTACTGTCCGATGGCCGATTCTGGTGCCTCCGCCCTCTGCCTCAGGACCGCAATTTGACTATCATGTTGAGCATAGGCCTCGGGTCTAGAAGCCAAAGCCCAGGTTGCCAAGGTTTCCAGGTACTGCCAACTCACCAGGGTCATTCAATGCTAATGGCTTCAAAAGCCACAATATTCTCTGACAGCGCCAAGA
Organism: Aegilops speltoides; assembly: GCA_021437245.1. Taxonomy (NCBI): domain Eukaryota; kingdom Viridiplantae; phylum Streptophyta; class Magnoliopsida; order Poales; family Poaceae; genus Aegilops; species Aegilops speltoides. The sequence goes on along the minus strand of CM038141.1, from coordinate 174,316,680 downwards.
ACCCCTACTCCAAGCCTAGGATATCATCAGATCGGTTCTAGAGCTATCAGCAGAGAAGCTATTACTCATGCGTGCTATATGATCAAGGGCGCATTTTCCCTCATATGCGCCTTGACGCTGAAGCTATTGCTGGATTGCCGTGCTTAGAAGAAGCACTTGATCGCTTCGTGATCTTTGTCTCCGCTCCACTTTGTGACGCATAAAGAACATTGGAATGAAGAGCTATTGCTTCAATTCTATGCTACTCTGCACATTCGCGGCTACTACAGGGGACATCAAGACATGGGTTCTCGAGTGGATGATGAAATGTTCATCATGAAGCCAAAGCTATGGATATCATTGAGCTTACTGTGGCTAGCCACTCTGGAGAACTCAGATGAGCTCGATTATCGGCTACACCGAATCTTGTGAGAGCATCTTTCATAAGCCGAAACCAATATGAGCGGATGCTAAGCATGATGAAGCCTTTGCCATCGACGCCGAGTATCCCACACATTTCTTTGTTGAAGACCTTGAGTATCGCCTCACACCATATATCATATCATCAAAGGCGGACTCTATGGCGATCAAGGGCGTTCATCGTGCCAAGCTTGAAGGAGCAATGAAGACTTTGGTCTTCTATATTCTCAATGGCATCAGCTTCAACACGCAAGAATTCTTCATCAGGCAACTTGCTGCTTCCGGCTCTGACCTATTTGGTCTGAAGTTTTATGCTCCATGGGTTATGCGCCTCACCAATCGACACTCATTTGTCGAATATCAGCCCTCTGCTCGCAATCATATAATCTTTTTGCCAGAGGTTGATATGTCAGTTGATGCTATATATTCTGACCCTGTCAAGACGCCGCTTTGTCTTCAGAACATTGGGCACCAAAGCTTCACTCAGCCTATTGAAGGTGTTCAAGCAGCAACAAGAATCTATCCACCGGCCGGTAACACTCGTACGCCTCATAGAGCGCCTAATCGGCCACCGAAAGCACCATTGCACAAAGGCCTCGGAGCGTTCTCGCGTTCTCAATGACCGAGAACTTCTTGTGGCCCTTCATCGTAAACATGATAAGCATCATTTCGCTCAAGAGATGATGCAAAGCCTCTTGGTGGATGTCAATCGCATTCGCAACCTTGCCACCAAGAATGCCTTTGTTGCTCATGAAACCCGCCGGCGATCATGGAAGAGTTTGACCACCTAAGTCTTCAAGTCGATCTTCAAGACGATGGCTTCAATGAAAGATTCGATCCGACTCCACTCCTCCATGGACTGCTACCTGCGTCGAACTCCATCTCTTGAAGACTCGAATATTCCTCCTCCGCGGCAACAGTTAATGCGAGTGATCGATGATGAAGATGATGCTACTTCACCACCTCCTCTCTGCTGCGCGACGACGACATTGCACTAAGTTCGCTCGCACCGCCAACCAATGACGACAACCTGCTGCTTCACCTACTCATGATGACGAGTAGATGCTCTATGTCTTCAAACCTTTTGGTCCTTCTTGAAAGGGGAGAAGCGTATGAGTTGATAGTCTTCAAGCGGGTTCATATGGGCGGTTGCATTATATTTTGTCGCGTGCTTACAACTCTTGCGTTTTGAAACATTTGGTTCTTTGAGTTGTAACACCTAAACTTGATGGTCGCCTCGCTACTTACGCTACTTATTTGCTTTACAATGATGCGATGATAAATTCCGCATGTGCGATGATAACTTTCGCACTTAGATCATTTTGCGGACGTCCATTTTTCATTATGCATGTCATTCTTATTGCTATATCATTTCATGCATGATGAATTATCTTCGTAAGTTGAAGTGGATCTCCACAAGTACAACCTGCCATGTGCATTTGCATTCCAAAAGCAAATTACTTATATGCACATCTTCAGGGGGAGCCCTTGCAACTTATGAAGACAATTCCCTATCCTTACAATTTCACATACTTTATTCCGTTGAAAACTTCAACAGTTTGTCATCAATCACCAAAAAGGGGAGATTGTAAGTGCATCTAGTGCCACCCCTAGTTAGTTTTGGAGTATTGACGACAAAGTTGGTTGAGGACTAATGCGTTTGTGAGAATTGCAGGATAACGCAGTAGTGTCCCTCATTGATTTGGTTTACCTACCGGAGATGACCCTTAAAAATGTATGAAGACATTGAAGACAATGGTGGTATGAGAAGATATTCATATTGAAGACTATGACATGAGAAGACATTATGTGAAGACTTTGGAGCGCGAAGACTGTGTGGTTTCGTTGTTTCCTTTTCTTCTTTGTTGAGTCATAGGAACCACCGTACTGTTAAGTGGGGTCCAAGTGAACTAAGTCGAGTGGTCAAGTGATGCTCAACTCAAATCCTATGTCTTCGAGCGAAGACAATGAGAGCAAATCTTATCCAGAGCTGGATGAGTCAGCTTTACTTCTAGCCCAAGTAAAGTTGCCGCGTGTGTTTGAAATCTGACCGTTGGAACACGTGTTAGTTCCTTAGTGACCCAGGGTCATTTCGGACAAATCAGGTCGGGTTGCCTAGTGGCTATAAATAGGCCACCCCCTACACCATAAATTGGTGGCTGCTCAGAGTTTGTGCACGGCTTTTGTCGTTTGAGAGCAACCCACCTCGAAGCATTTGAGAGAGAGAAATCCTTGCGAGGACAAAGCCCAAACACCCAGAGCCAAAGAGTGTTAGGCATCATCAAGTCTTTACATGCATGTGACACGAAGACTTATTACACCGAGGATCTGTGAATCCTCCGGCCGGTTAGGCGTCGCGTTCGAGCATCCAAGAGTCATTGTGGATTGCGGTGAGCGAAGTTTGTGAAGGTTTGGAAGTCTCCTTGAAGACTTACGAGTGATTGGGCGAGGACTGGGTGTCCTTAGCTCAAGGGAATAAGGTGAAGACACGGTCTTGTGAGTTAAATCTCAGCCTCCCTAACAAGGCGTCAGCTTGTCACAAAGAATCGAACTGGTCCAACAAATCGTGTGTCTTCAACAAGCAACCGGTTCTATCCTCCCATCCTTACTTTAGTTTGTCTTCGTGAAGTCATTGCCTATCTGTGTATCTGTTTGACTTCATTGCTTGACTACTATTGTTGATTGGCTTCACACTATCTTCCATCTTGATCCTTACTACCCAACTGCTATTAGTCATGTACTTTCACATCATTACATACTTGACTATGGCTTGTTTAGGGTAGTTTATCTTCCGCTGCATATCAATTAGGTTGTTTCTGTTGTTTGTCTTCGAAACTTCCAAGTTTTGAAGACTTTTGTAAAAATTGCCTATTCCCCCCCTCTAGTCGATACTAGCACTTTCACTAGTTGGGTAATTGTGAATTTAAAGAATACTTGTGTTGAAATTTGTGATTCCCGTAGCATGCACGCATGGTGAACCGCTTTGTGATGAAGTTGGAGCACAATTTTATTTATTGATTGTCTTCCTTATGAGTGGCGGTCGGGGACAAGCAGTGGTCTTTTCCGACCAATCTATCCCCCTAGGAGCATGCACGTAGTACTTTGTTTTCAATGACTTGTAGATTTTTGCAATAAGTATATGAGTTTTTTATGACTAATGTTGAGTCCATGGATTATACGCACTCTTACCCTTCCACCATTTCTAGCCTCTCTTGTGCTGCGCAACTCTCGCCGGTACCATACACCCACCATATACCTTCCTCAAAACAGCCACCATACCTACCTATTATGGCATTTCCATAGCCATTCCTAGATATATTGCCATGCAACTTTCCACCATTCCATCTATTATGACACGCATCATCATTGTCATATTGCTCTTTGCATGATCATGTAGTTGACATCGTATTTGTGGCAAGGCCACCTTCATAATTTTTCATACATGTCACTCTTGATTCATTGCATATCCCGGTACACCGCCGGAGGCATTCATATAGAGTCATCTTTTGTTCTAAGTATCGAGTTGTAATCTTTAGTTGTAAGTAAATAAAAGTGTGATGATCTTCATTATTAGAGCATTGTCCCAAGTGAGGAAAGGATGATGGAGACTATGATTCCCCCACAAGTCGGGATGAGACTTCGGATTTTATAAAAATAAAAGAGGCCAAAGAAGCCCAAATAAAAAAAAGAGGCCAAAGAAGCCCAAATAAAAAAATATGAGAGAAAAAGAGAGAAGGGACAATGCTACTATCCTTTTTACCACACTTGTGCTTCAAAGTAGCACCATGATCTTCATGATAGAGAGTCTCCTATGTTGTCACTTTCATATACTAGTGGGAATTTTCATTATAGAACTTGGCCTGTATATTCCAATGATGGGCTTCCTCAAAATGCCCTAGGTCTTCGTGAGCAAGCGAGTTGGATGCACACCCACTTAGTTTCTTTTGTTGAGCTTTCATACATTTATAGCTCTAGTGCATCCGTTGCATGGCAATCCCTACTCACTCACATTGATATCTATTAATGGGCATCTCCATAGCCTGTTCATGCGCCTAGTTGATGTGAGACTATCTTCTCCTTTTTGTCTTCTCCACAACCACCATTCTATTCCACATATACTGCTATGTCCATGGCTCACGCTCATGTATTGCGTGAAAGTTGAAAAAGTTTGAGATTACTAAAGTATGAAACAATTGCTTGGCTTGTCATCGGGGTTGTGCATGATTAAATACTTTGTGTGATGAAGATAGAGCAACAGCCAGACTATATGATTTTGTAGGGATAACTTTCTTTAGCCATGTTATTTTGAGAAGACATGATTGCTTTATTAGTATGCTTGAAGTATTACTATTTCTTATGTCAATATGAACTTTTATTTTGAATCATTTGGATCTAAACATTCATGCCACATTAAAGAAAATCACATTGAGAATTATGCTAGGTAGCATTCCACATCAAAAACTCTGTTTTTATCATTTACCTACTCGAGGACGAGCAGGAATTAAGCTTGGGGATGCTTGATAAGTCTCCAACGTATCTATAATTTTTGATTGTTCCATGCTATTATATTACCCGTTTTGGATGTTTATGGGCTTTACTTTACACTTTTACATCATTTTTGGGACTAATCTACTAACCGGAGGCCCAGCCCGTATTGCTGTTTTTTTTTGCCTATTTCAGTGTTTCGAAGAAAAGGAATATCAGACGGAGTCCAAACGGAATGAAACGTTCAGGAGCGTGATTTTCGGAACGAACCTAATCCAGAGGACTTGGAGTGGAAGTCAAGGAAAGGAATATCAAACGGAGTCCAAACGGGATGAAACCTTCGAGAGCGATCTTTTTGGAACAAACGTGATCCAGGGGACTTGGAGTAGACGTCAAGCAATTGAGGAGGCGTCCACAAGGGTGCTCGGTGCGCCCCCTGGGGGTGGGCGCGCCCCCACCCTCGTGGGCCCCTCGAGCATCCACCGACCTACTTCTTCCTCCTATATATACCCATGTACCCCGAAAACATCCAGGAGCACCACGAAAAACTATTTCCACCACTGTAACCTTCTGTATCCGTGAGATCCCATCTTGGAGCCTTCACCGGCGCTCCGCCAGAGGGGGAATCGACCATGGAGGGCCTCTACATCATCTCCAAGGCCCTTCCGATGAGTTGTGAGTAGTTTACCACAGACCTTCGGGTCCATAGTTATTAGCTAGATGGCTTCTTCTCTCTCTTTGAATCTCAATACAAAGTTCTCCTCGATCTTCTTGGAGATCTATTCGATGTAACTCTTTTGCGGTGTGTTTGTCGAGATCCGATGAATTGTGGATTTATGATTAAGTTTATCTATGAGAAATATTTGAATCTCCTCTAAAAGTTTTTATGTGTGATTAAGTTATCTTTGCAAGTCTCTTCGAACTATCAGTTTGGTTTGGCCTACTAGATTGATCTTTCTTGCAATGGGAGAAGTGTTTAGCTTTGGGTTCAATCTTGCGGTGTCCTTTCCTAGTGATAGCAGGGGCAGCAAGGCACGTATTGTATTGTTGCCATCAAGGATAAAAAGATGGGGTTTATATCATATTGCATGAGTTTATCCCTCTACATCATGTCATCTTTCTAATGCGTTACTCTGTTCTTCATGAACTTAATACTCTAGATGCAAAAGGAGAGTCGGTCGATGTGTGGAGTAATAGTAGTAGATGCAGAATCGTTTCGATCTACTTGTCACGGACGTGATGCCTATATACATGATCATTCCTAGATAATCTCATAACTATGCGCTTTTCTATCAATTGCTCAACAGTAATTTGTTCACCCACCGTAATACTTATGCTATCTTGAGAGAAGCCACTAGTGAAACCTGTGACCCCCAGGTCTATCTTCTATCATATAAGTTTACCATCTACTTTTATTTGCATCTTTACTTTCCAATCTATAAAAATACCAAAAATATTTATCTTATCATATTATCTCTATCAGATCTCACTTTCACAAGTGGCTGTCAAGGGATTGAGAACCCCTTTATTGCGTTGGTTGCGAGGTTATTGTTTGTTTGTGTAGGTGCGTGGGACTTTTGAGAAGCCTCCTACTGGATTGATACCTTGGTTCTCAAAAACTGATGGAAATACTTATGCTACTTTGCTGCATCACCCTTTCCTCTTCAAGGAAAACCAACACAAGCTCAAGACGTAGCAACCACTTGCAATGGCTATGTTTTGTATGGTTGGTGTATTAAGCATGTTCGTGCCTTGTTTATTTCAGTACTGCTCACTGTCTGATGTTCAAGTATTAACTGTTTAGTTCAATTTCACCAATACCAGCAACAAACTTTGGTACCATGCTACTCTCCGCAATGAAGATATACTAGAGATGTTGCCCATTTGCTATTTTTGGTGGATGCTAACCCTGTTGTACTTAACATGCCTATCCATGTACTTACGCAGGGCCATAACGGGCGATGCTGTTGTTTGCCGTCAAGGTTAGCTGCATCCCATGCCTTACAGTATTTTACATCATTTGTGCAATTGCAATTTGGCTTCGAACATTTACTTGCTTCTTGTAGGTACACATGTCGGGCACACTGATCCACGCTTCGACCTAGAGGAAGAGCTCGCCTCTGCCGCCGCTGACTTTGGGCGGGCTCTGGCTAAGATGAAGTGCTCCAGCAACTACCTCTCAGAACTTACCAAGTATGAACTCACCAGTTCAATCTTACCAATACCAGTTGCAATTAATGGCTATGTTTTGTACGGTCGATGTCTTAAGCATCTTGTAGTAAACATGCCTAACATGTTTTAGCTATTTTCCCTACCTTTTTATAGACAACTGGGCCATTATCTGCTCTGGCAGCACCTGCCTTGTGATGTTTAACTCTACCAATTGCATTTTTATCGGTACCCGGTTTCAATGGCCATTAAGCATGTTGCAATTAACAGTTGTATCCGTTTTTAAACAGTTGTATTTCAATGGCTACAAACTTACAAAACATGAATTAGGATATTGTTAAGCTTGCTGCAATTAACAATTGTATCCATTTTTTAATCCGTCCCTTTGCTATCGTGCTACTCTTTTGCAATGAAGATATCACTACAGATGCTGCCGTTTTATTACCATTTGCTATTTTTGGTGGATGTTAACCCTGTTGTAGTTAACATTGGCTTTCCATGTACTTACACAGGGATACAATGGGGAATGTTGTTGTTTGCCGTCGAGGTTAGCTGCATCCCATGTCTTATACACCATCTATTCCTAATTTTAAGTATTTTTAGAGATTCCAATATAGACTATATAAGGAGCAAAATGAGTGAATCTAGATTCTAATCTAAACTATATCTATAATTCTATATACATCCGTATGTAGTTCATAATGAAATCTCTAAAAATACTTGTACTTAGGAATGTAGGTGGTTGTATTTTACATCATTTGTGCAATATCATTTAGCTTCTAACATTTACTCGTTGCTCGTAGGTACGTATATGAGCGGTACTGATCCATGCTTCGATCCCTTTTGCATATGGGGCAATGAGATATTCATGAACAAGCGTCAAGTGAGTAAACTAAGAAAGATTGTTAGGCGAAAGAAACGGGTAATGGGAATTAAGCTCTTTATTTACACTTTGTCCAAGACATCAGCGAACTTTAGGATGGTAAGTAATCTGTTGCCTTTTCCCCCTGCCCACAACAAGTTACTCAATTAGACCTCATGATCTGATATTTTTCTCTTTTCAGTGGTTTCCGAAGCTATTTACTGATGATTACCTTGCAAACTACATGACTGGAGTGGAGGCAAGTAAGGTTAAAGTATATAATTCATGCTACCATGATAATGTTCTAGAAGTCTTCCTGAAGGCGTTGAAGGATGAGCGGGCGATCGTCACGGGGGGTTGGACAAAAGTTGTTCGTGCCTATGGCATGCAACAAGGCACATTATGAGCATTCCGCTTCTTCAACAACATCGGCAGTCAAAATGATTTACACTTGTCTCTTCACCTTTACCGCCTGTAAATATTGTGGTTCATCATAGTTAATTGTTGTCTAATCCTGTAATTACTAAACATATTGTACTGACAATTTTATTTATGGATTCGTTGTTGAACCATTGTGCTGAGAATTTGAATTGCACGTTCCATATTTCAAAATTTCCAATTCGAATAATAAATTACAGCCATTTTTTACAGGAGCGAATAAAATAATGTGCACATGGTTAGAAGAAAACAACGTGTGCGATGAAAAAAGAAAATAGACGGTTCTTTGACGTGAAACGTTTGCGATGCCCTTCGGACGCACACACGGTTTCGTCTCATATGCATGTGCGATTCATGGTAATACAGCAAACGTTTCAAACCAGTGTGCGTGTGTGATAGGAATACCAATCGCACACAGTTAGAAAATGTACACGTTGGCGTTAGTAGAGGCACCGCACACATTTTACATTCTTGAACCGTGTGCGATAACGTACCTATCACAAACATATCGGCAGATTAAATGTTGATGTCCACCTTTCTCACACGACTATAGAGGCCTAATCGTTTGAGATGTACATATGAACGGAAGCGTTTTCCCTGTATTGACTGTGTGGGATGTACATACGAATTGAAACGTTTTCCCTGGATTCACTGTGTGGGATGTATATAAGAACGAAAACATACTCCTTGGATTGACTGTGTGTGATATACATACAAACATAAATGTTTTTTTGGGATTCACCGTGTGGGATGTACATACGAATGTAAACAATTAGGTTTCCATGCCTCGCCCGATCGCATACGAGCCAGCTTGTGTGCCAGGAGGGCCTATCCCCGACGGTTTCTGGGTCATGTGGGAAGGATCCCCCTATCGCCCACACTCACTTGGCGATGGTTCCAAATGCCGTCACGGAAACGGGTTAAAAACCATTTGTATAGCACCGATGCGTGCCAGTGTGTTTATCCTAAACTCCTTAGTATAGGTTGGTCAGTGATACATCCGTGACCCCACCTTGTCCTTATTGCCCCTGCTTCATCACCTACGACTCGATCAACGTGATCGATGACCAGCCCGACACCTCACATCACATCACGCTCCTTTTGTTGCTCGACTCTGCAGAGCTACTATCGAGTGCCGAGGGTGATACCTCGGTGATGCACTCCTGTTGATAATTCTGTAGTGTAGCTCTTCGATCCTAGTCAACGAGGGTGGTTCCTCCTTCACCATTCCTGGTACGGCTCTGTCGTGCAACACCTCAAGTGTGAACCTCGAGGGTGGATCCTCATATGTTCACCTTGATGATTACATCGAGTGGAATCCACCGAGGGTGATTCCTCGGATTTTCCCCTTGATATTTGGACACACGATTACCTTTACTTTACTTAAGACCATTACTGAAGTCGGGTCGGCCCTGAGGGGTACCCGCGAGTTGATGTGAAAGTTGAGCGGGCCCGTAGAGCACCCACAAGTTTTCTACGAGGCACGACCGGGCATTCTGGGCCCTTGCCGTAAGTCCACGAGACGGGGCAACGGGTCACATTATCGTGAGTCTCTGCTCGTCCCCGCGAGCCCCCAATGCACTAACAGGTTTGGGTATTTGTTCTAAGATGGCCTCTGGCCTTTATGCACTAACCACCACGTGAGAATAGTTATGGGCCTCGGCGTCGCAGTATCAGCCGAAGCTTTGTCAAACGTCCAGTTCAACATCGTGGGCCTATCGAGCCAGTGCCATCCATGATGAGGTAGTTCTCGTCCCTGCCCGTCGCACAACGACCTGGAGTGCTGTGGGCGATGGGCCCAGACCGTGGAGTGCTTAGGATGTAGACCGGCGGGGACCTCTCTGCTGAGCCTAGGTAGGGCTACGATATGTTGATCTTCTAAGGCCGGGCATTGACCCAGAAAAGTGTGTCCGTCCAGAGTAATCAAGCGTGTTGGAAAATGTGGTGCACCCCTGTTGGGAAGTTATATATTCGAATACCGTGTCCACGGTAATGGACGTTCGGACTTATATCCTGATATAATATAACTAGAAATGAATACTTGAGATATGTGATGGATATGTGGCTCCGAGGTCGCTTTTCCGCAGGGAGTCGAGGAAGGATCTTTGGGCATTGATTTTACAACATGTTTGTTAAATTTTAAAATGCTATTCTTTACTCTCCTACATGCTGCAAGATGCTCGGAGCTGCTTGAAGATGCTAGTCTTCGATAGGCTAGGCCTCCCCCCTCTATTCTGGCATTCTGCAGTTCAGTCCACAGATACAAACCTTTCATTTGATACCAATGCATGCATAGTATAGATCTGATGCTTGTGAGTACTTTGGATGAATACTCACGATTGCTTTACTACCCCTTTCTCCTCTTCTTTCTTCTTTCCGGTTGATGCAACCAGATGGTGGATCCTTGGAGCCAGATGCCATCGCCGATGGATGCTACTACATGAAGACCGACGACGACCAGGAGTAGTTAGGAGGTCCTAGGCAGGAGGCCTTGCCTCTTTGATCATTGTTGCTTTTGCGTTACCCTTCTTAAGGCATCCTTGTTTAACTTATGTCCGTACTCAGATATTGTTGCTTCCGCTGACTCTTGTGTATCAAGCTTTTGTATTCGAGCCCTCGAGGCCCCTGGCTTGTAATATAAAGCTTGTATTATTTTATTTGTGTCTAGAGTTGTGTTGTGATATCTTTCCGTGAGTCCCTAATCTTGATCGTACACATTTGCGTGTATTATTAGTGTACGATTGAATCGAGGGTGTCACAGTATATTTTGCAAATTATATCCTGAGAAATTTTTGAGCACTTTGTTTAAATAAAGAACATATTTTCTCGAAAAAAATTGATCACAATATGTGGCGCTATCATCATTTACAATATCACCCTTTGTTTATTTCATCATAGTTGTTCAAGTATTTGTGCATAATGTGATCAATTTTGAAAATGTGCCACAGGTTGATATGTACAATTTTGAAAATTGCCAGCTTTTATTACATCATAACACAATTTTGTCATAGTTTGCATGCTAAAAGTCAGAGGCATGATAGCATAACCACACCAGGGATATCCACATCAAAATAAGTACAAAAGCACCCTCACAATATGTAGTAGGATGTCCCAAGGTAGGCAATCCGTTGGAATTTCCACTCTACGGCAGAATAAGCTTCGTCGTAAAACTAAAAAAAATACTCCCTCCATCTAAAATACTTTTTTTGCGGGGAATTCACAGAGCTCTATTAATGAAAAGCATTCGTTGGGCAGTCAGCCAGAAGGCTGCTAACCAGGAAGCTAGGGGTGGAGTCTAGCCAGCTTTCGGTCATATCAAGCGTACATGCACGCTTGGCACACAGGTGTGCAGGACCATTAGCGGCTCTTATTACATGCGAAATATGAAGACAAAAAGCTAGCAGAGAGCTCTCTAATTTCTGAAAGTATCGGTGCTACAACCAAACGATCGGTGTAGCTAGAGTTCCAGAGGTTAACTGCCTCAAGACAGTCGGATTCCAGTCGCACGTGCGTGTAGCCTCGAAGCTTCGCGAAGATGACACCCTCACGTAGGGCTAGAACTCCATCAATGAAAGGATTTGTGACCCCAGGGTGGGGTTTGCACCAAGCGCCCAGGAATGTCGAGGAAGAGCGGGCTACTCCCCCCACGCCGGCGTTGCCGGCATCGCGGTGTGTCGCAGCATCCGTGTTGATCGTAACATGATTTCCTTCGGGTGGCCGCCAGCCATGACCCGGCAGCGGTATGAAGCTCTGTCGGGGAATTTTGAACAACGCCAGGTCCCCCCGAATGCGTCGGACCGAGGCAGCTGGATCAATAATCTCCTGATCATGAGTCCGTCTGTTGTGGGACATCCAGATAGCCCACATGACAGTAATGATTGTGGCACGTTCCTTGTCTGTGAATTGCAAGTCACACAGAATACACGTGCCCAAGAGCTGGGATGGAGCCGTGGCAAATTAATCTCGAAGAGCAATCTCGCCTCCTCCCAGAAATGCCTTGCATGCGAGCAGTGGACAAGAGCATGCATCAAGTCCTCATTCATGGCAAGGCACAACTTACATAAACTTGTGTCTTTGATATGACGGTGTTGTAGGGTAGATTCATCCGGGATGATTCCTTTGATTACCCTCCACCAGAATACTCTAACTTTTGGAACAACTTTGAGTTTCCATAAGCAGCTCCACATCTGCTCCTCATTCGTTGATGGCCCCGCTACCTGCCCTTCTTCTAGAGCTAAGCGCTCGTTCTGATTCACTAGAGCTCAGTAGGCTGTTTTAACGGAGTAGATGCCCGATCTTTCATGTGCCCAAGCAAGGAAATCCTCCCTGCCTCCCTGGCGGAGGGGGATGTTGAGTATCGCCTCCGCGTCCGGTGCGATAAATGACGTTCGTATTAGATCATGCTTCTGAAGGAAATATGCCCTAGAGGCAATAATAAAGTTATTATTTATTTCCTTATTTCATGATAAATGTTTATCATTCATGCTAGAATTGTATTAACCGGAAACATGATACATGTGTGAATGCATAGACAAACAATATGTCACTAGTATGCCTCTACTAGACTAGCTAGTTAATCAAAGATGGTTATGTTTCCTAACCATGAACAAAGAGTTGTTATTTGATTAACAAGGTCACATCATTAGTAGAATGATCTGATTGACATGACCCATTCCATTAGCTTAGCACATGATCGTTTAGTATGTTGCTACTGCTTTTATCCATGACATATACATGTTCCTATAACTATGAGATTATGCAACTCCGTTTACGGAGGAACACTTTGGATACTACCAAACGTCACAACGTGAATCGGGTGATTATAAAGGAGTACTACAGGTGTCTCCAAAGGCGGATGTTGGGTTGGCGTATTTGAGATTAGGTTTTGTCACTCCGATTGTCGGAGAGGTATCTCTAGGCCCTCTCGGTAATACACATCACTTAAGCCTTGCAAGCATTACAACTAATGAGTTAGCTGTGAGATGATGTATTACGGAACGAGTAAAGAGACTTGCGTAACGAGATTGAACTAGGTATTGGATACCGACGATCGAATCTCGGCAAGTAACATACCGATGACAAAGGGAACAACGTATGTTGTTATGCGGTCTGACCGATAAAGATCTTCGCAGAATATGTAGGAACCAATATGGGCATCCAGGTCCGCTATTGGTTATTGACCGAGACGTGTCTCGGTCATGTCTACATTGTTCTCGAACCGTAGGGTCCGCACGCTTAAGGTTTCATGGACGGTTATATTATGAGTTTGTGTATTTTGATGTACCGAAGAAGTTCGGAGTTCCGGATGTGATCACGGACATGACGAGGAGTCTTGAAATGGTCGAGACATAAAGATTGATATATTGGAAGCCTATATTTGGAGTTCGAATGGTTCCGGTGAAATCGAATTTATGCGAGTACCGGAGGTTACCGAACCCCCGGGAACTATATGGGCCATAGTGGGCCTTGGTGGAAAGGAGAAAGGGCCAGCCCTAGGTGGCATGGCGCCTCCCCTTCCCTAGTCCTACTAGGACTAGGAAAGGTGGGCCGCCCCTCTCTCTCTTTCCCCTCCGGTGAATCCTATTCCAACTAGGATTGGAGGAATCCTACTCCCGAGGGAGTAGGACTCCTGGCGCGCCTCCTCTTGGCCGGCCGGCCCCTCCCCTGCTCCTTTATATACAGGCGGGGGCACCCTAGAACACACAAGTTGATCTACGGATTGTTCCTTAGCCGTGTGCGTGCCCCCTCCACCATATTCCACCTCGGTCATATTGTCGCAAAGCTTAGGCGAAGCCTGCGCGATAGAACATCAAGATCGTCACCACGCCGTTGTCTTGTGAAACTCTCCTCCCCGGCTCTCTCACCGATTAGAGCCCGAGGAGCGTCATCGAGCTGTCGTGTGTCAAGAACTGGGCGCCGAGTATGCGGCGCCGGATCGGTCGGATCGTGAGGAGAACGTCGACTACTTCCTCTACGCCAGATCGCTTCCGCCGGTCTCACGAGGGCGTAGACAACACTCTCCCCTCTTGTTGCTATGCATCACCATGATCTTGCGTGTGCGTAGGAAATTTTTGAAATTACTACGTTCCCCAACAAAGGGCATCCGAGCCTAGGTTTTTATGGTTTGATGTTTTGCACGAGTAGAACACAAGTGAGTTGTGGGCGATACAAGTCATACTACCTACCAAATGTCATACTTTGGTTCAGCGGTATTGTGAGATGAAGCGCCCGGACCGACATTACGCCAGACGCTTACGCTGAGATCGGTTTCACCGCCACGAGCACTCGTTGCTTAAAGGTGATCAAGGGGTGTCTGCTCTCTCATTTTAGTTGAACTGAGTGTGGCTACGCCCGTCCTTGAGAAGGTTAAACGGAGTCTATTTGACGAAGTATCGTTGTGGTTTTGATGCGTGGGTGAGATTAGTTCTTGCTTAAGCCCGTAGCAGCCACGTAAAATTTGCAACAACAAAGTAGAGGACGCCTAACTTGTTTTTGCAGGCATGTTGTGATGTGATATGGTCAAGACGTGATGCTATATTTTATTGTATGAGATGATCATGTTTTGTAACCGGTTATCGGCAATCGGCGAGAGCCATATGGTTGTCGCTTTATTGTATGAAATGCAATCGCTACGTAATGCTTTACTTTATCACTAAGCGGTAGCGATAGTCGTAGAAGCATAAGATTGGCGAGACGACAACGATGCTACGATGGAGATCAAGGTGTCGCGCCGATGACGATGGTGATCACGACGGTGCTTCGGAGATGGAGATCACAAGCACAAGATGATGATGGCCATATCATATCACTTATATTGATTTGCATGTGATGTTTATCTTTTATGCATCTTATCTTGCTTTGATTGACGGTAGCATTATAAGATGATCTCTCACTAAATTATCAAGAAGTGTTCTCCCTGAGTATGCACCATTGCCAAAGTTCGTCGTGCCCAGACACCACGTGATGATCGGGTGTGATAAGCTCTACGTCCATCTACAACGGGTGCAAGCCAGTTTTGCACACGCAGAATACTCAGTTATACTTGACGAGCCTAGCATATGCGAGATATGGCCTCGGAACACGGAGACCGAAAGGTCGGCGTGAATCATATAGTAGATATGATCAACATAAGATGATCACCATTGAAAACTACTCCATTTCACGTGATGATCGGTTATGGTTTAGTTGATTTGGATCACGTGATCACTTAGATGACTAGAGAGATGTCTGTCTAAGTGGGAGTTCTTAAGTAATATGATTAATTGAACTTAAATTTATCATGAACTTAGTACCTGATAGTATCTTGCTTGTCTATGTTTGATTGTAGATAGATGGCTCGTGCTATTGTTCCGTTGAATTTTAATGCGTTCCTTGAGAAAGCAAAGTTGAAAGATGATGGTAGCAACTACACGGATCGGGTCCGTAACTCGAGGATTATCCTCATTGCTGCATGTAAGAGTTACGTCTGGATGCACCGCTAGGTGCCAGACTCTTCAGAGCAACACCGGATGTTATGAACGTCTGCGAGCAAAGCGATGACTACTCTATAGTTCAATGTGCCATGCTTTACGGCTTAGAACCGGGACTTCAACGACGTTTTGAACGTCATGGAGCATATGAGATGTTCTAGGAGTTGAAGTTAATATTCCAACAGAATGCCCGGATTGAGAGATATGAAGTCTCCAATAAGTTCTATAGCTGCAAGATGGAGGAGAATAGTTCACAAGGTGAGCACATACTCAAAATGTCCGGTATTACAATCACTTGACTCAACCGGGAGTTAATCTTCCGGATGATTGTGTCATTGATGTAATTCTTCAATCACCGCCACCAAGCTACAAAGGCTTCGTGATGAACTATAATATGCAAGGGTTAGTAAAGACTATACCGAGCTCTTCGCAATGCTAAAGGCTGCGGAGGTAGAAATCAAGAAGGAGCATCAAGTGTTGATGGTCAATAAGACCACTAGTTTCAAGAAGAAAGGCAAAGGGAAGAAGAAGGGAACTTCAAGAAGAACAACAAGCAAGTTGTTTGCTCAGAGAAGAAACCCAAGTCGGACCTAAACCTGAAACCGAGTGCTTCTACCGCAAGCGATCGGTCATTTGAAGCGGAACTGCCCCAAGTATTTGGCGGATAAGAAGGATGGCAAGGTGAACAAAGGTATATGTGATATACATGTTATTGATGTGTACCTTACTAGAGCTCGCAGAGCACTGGTATTTGATAATGGTTACATTGCTAATATTTGCAACTCAAACAGGACTACGGATTGCTTAACACCGGCAAAGGACGAGGTGACGATCTGCGTGGGAAATGGTTCCAAAGTCGATGTGATCGCGGTCGGCACGCTACCTCTACATCTACCTTCGGGTTAGTTTTAGACCTAAATAATTGTTATTTGGTGCTGCGTTGAGCATGAACATTATATCTGGATCTTGTTTGATGCGAGACGGTTATTCATTTAAATCGAGAATAATGGTTGTTCTATTTATATGAGTAATATCTTTTATGGTCATGCACCCTTGATGAGTGGTCTATTTTGATGAATCTCGATAGTAGTGATACACATATTCATAATGTTGAAACCAAAAGATGCAGAGTTGATAATGATAGTGCAACTTATTTGTGGCACTCGCCGTTTAGGTCATATCGATTAAAGCGCATGAAGAAACTCCATCTTGATGGACTTTTGGAGTCACTTGATTATGAATCACTTGGCACTTATGAACCGTGCCTCATGGGCAAGATGACTAGAACCCGTTCTCGGTACTATGGAGAGAGCAACAGATTTGTTGGAAATCATACATACTGAGATGTATGTGGTCCGATGAATGTTGAGGCTCGTGGCGGATATCGTTATTTTCTCACCTTCACAAATGATTTAAGCGGATATGGGTATATCTACTTAATGAAACATAAGTCTGAAACATTTGAAAAGTTCAAAGAATTTGAGTGAAGTTGAAAATCATCGTAATAAGAAAATTAAATTTCTACGATCGATCGTGGAGGTGAATATTTGAGTTCTGAGTTTGGTCTACATTTGAAACAATGCGGAATAGTTTAGCAACTCACGCCACCCTAACACCACAACAGTAATGGTGTGTCCGAACGTCGAATCGTACTTTACTAGATATGGTGCGATCTATGATGTCTCTTCTGATTTACCGCTATCGTTTTGGGGTTATGCTCTAGAGACGGCCGCATTCACACTGAATAGAACACCGTCAAAATCCGTTGAGACGACACCTTATGAACTATGGTTTAGCAAGAAACCAAAGTTGTCGTTTCTTAAAGTTTGGGGATGCGATGCTTATGTGAAAAAGCTTCAACCCGATAAGCTCGAACCCAAATCGAGAAATGTGTCTTCATAGGATACCCAAAGGAGCAGTTGGGTACACCTTCTATCACAGATCCGAAGGCAAGACATTTGTTGCCAAGAATGGATCCTTTCTAGAGAAGGAGTTTCTCTCGAAAGAAGTGAGTGGGAGGAAAGTAGAACTTGATGAGGTAATTGTACCTTCTCCCTTACTTGAAAGTAGTTTGTCGCAGAAACCGTTTACGAGACATCTACACCAAGTAGTGAGGAAGTTGATGATGTTGATCATGAAACTTGGATCAAGTTACTACGTAACCTCGTAGATCAACCAGAGTAAGATCCGCACTGTGAGTGGTACGGTAATCCTGTTCGGAAATCATGCTACTAGATCATGATGAACCTACGAACTATGAAGAAGCGATGGTGAGCCCAGATTCATAAAATGGCTTGAGGCCATGAAATCGAGATGGGATCCATGTATGAAAACAAAGTATGGACTTTGGTTGACTTGCCCGAGGGTAGGCAAGCAATAGAAAACAAGTGGATCTTCAAGAAGAAGACCGACGACGACGGTAATATTATCGTTTATACAAATCTCGACTTGTCGCAAAGGGTTTTCGACAAGTTCAAGGGGTTGACTACGATGAGACCTTCTCACCCGTAGCGATGCTTAAGTCTGTCGAATCATGTTAGCAATTGCGCATTTTATGATTATGAAATTTGGCAAATGGATGTAAAGACGCATTCTGAATGGATTTACGGAAGAAGAGTTGTATATGATGCAACGTAAGGTTTTATCAATCCAAAGGAGCTAACAAAGTATGCAAGCTCCAAATGATCCATTTATGGACTGGTGCAAGCATCTCGGAGTTGGAATAAACGCTTTGATAGTGTGATCAAAGCATTTGGGTTTATCTGAGACTTTTGGAGAAGCTCAGATTTACAAGAAAGTGAGTGGGAGCTCAGTAGCATTTACGATATTATATGTAGATGACATATTACTTGATCGGAAATGATATAGAATTCTGGATAGCATAAAGGGATACTTGAATAAGAGTTTTTCAATGAAAGACCTCGGTGAAGCTGCTTACATATTGGGCATCAAAATCTATAGAGATAGATCAAGACGCTTAATTGGACTTTCACAAAGCACATACCTTGACAAAATTTTGAAGAAGTTCAAAATGGATCAAGCAAAGAAAGGGTTCTTGCTGTGTTACAAAGTGTGAAGTTGAGTAAGACTCAATGCCCACCACCGCAGAAGATAGAGAAAATGAAAGATGTTCCTATGCTTCACCATAGGCTCTATCATGTATGCAATGTGTGTACCGACCGATGTATGTCTTGCTATAAGCTTAGCAGGGAGGTACCAAAGTAATCCAGAGTGGATCATCGACAGCGGTCAAGAACATCTGAAATACGAAAAGGACTAAGGATATGTTTCTCGATATGGAGGTGACAAAGAGCTCATCGTAAACGGTTATGTTGATGCAAGCTTTGACACCGATCCGGATGATTCTAAATCGCAGACCGGATCGTATTTACACTAAAGGAGGAGCTGTCGGTTGGTGCGTTCTAAACAAAGCGTCGTAGCGGGATCTACATGTGAAGCGGAGTACATAGCAGCTTCGGAAGCAGCTAATGAAGGAGTCTGGATGAAGGAGTTCATATCCGATCTAGGTGTCATACCTAGTGCATCGGGTCCAATGAAAATCTTCGTGACAATCTCGAGCAATTGCCTTAGCGAAGGAATCCAGATTTCACAAGAGGACCAAGCACATCAAAAGACGCCTTCAATTCCATCCGGATTTAGTCCGGTGGGAGACATAGAGATTTGCAAGATACATACGGATCTGAATGTAGCGGACCCGTTGACTAAGCCTCTTCCACGAGCAAAACATGATCAACACCAAGACTCCATGGGTGTTAGAATCATTACTATGTAATCTAGATTATTGACTCTAGTGCAAGTGGGAGATCAAGGAAATATGCCCTAGAGGCAATAATAAAGTTATTATTTATTTCCTTATTTCATGATAAATGTTTATCATTCATGCTAGAATTGTATTAACCTAAACATGATACATGTGTGAATGCATAGACAAACAATATGTCACTAGTATGCCTCTACTAGACTAGCTTGGTAATCAAAGATGGTTATGTTTCCTAACCATGAACAAAGAGTTGTTATTTGATTAACATGGTCACATCATTAGTAGAATGATCGATTGACATGACCCATTCCATTAGCTTAGCACACGATCGTTTAGTATGTTGCTACTGCTTTTATCCATGACATATACATGTTCCTATAACTATGAGATTATGCAACTCCGCTTACGGAGGAACACTTTGGTACTACCAAACGTCACAACGTAATCGGGTGATTATAAAGGAGTACTACAGTGTCTCCAAAGGCGGATGTTGGGTTGGCGTATTTTGAGATTAGGTTTTGTCACTCCGATTGCTCTGGAGAGGTATCTCTAGGCCCTCTCGGTAATACACATCACTGAAGCCTTGCAAGCATTACAACTAATGAGTTAGCTGTGAGATGATGTATTACGGAACGAGTAAAGAGACTTGCCGGTAATGAGATTGAACTAGGTATTGGATACCGACGATCGAATCTCGGGCAAGTAACATACCGATGACAAAGGGAACAACGTATGTTGTTATGCGGTCTGACCGATAAAGATCTTCGCAGAATATGTAGGAACCAATATGGGCATCCAGGTCCCGCTATTGGTTATTGACCGGAGACGTGTCTCGGTCATGTCTACATTGTTCTCGAACCGTAGGGTCCGCACGCTTAAGGTTTCGATGACGGTTATATTATGAGTTTGTGTATTTTGATGTACCGAAGAAGTTCGGAGTTCCGGATGTGATCACGGACATGACGAGGAGTCTCGAAATGGTCGAGACATAAAGATTGATATATTGGAAGCCTATATTTGGAGTTCGGAATGGTTCCGGGTGAAATCGGGAATTCTCGAGTACCGGAGGTTACTGGAACCCCCCGGGAACTATATGGGCCATAGTGGGCCTTGGTGGAAAGGAGAAAGGGCCAGCCCTAGGTGGCCGCGCGCCTCCCCCTTCCCTAGTCCTACTAGGACTAGGAAAGGTGGGCCGGCCCCCTCTCTCTCTTTCCCCCTCCGGTGAATCCTATTCCAACTAGGATTGGAGGGAATCCTACTCCCGGAGGAGTAGGACTCCTGGCCGCCTCCTCTTGGCCGGCCCCCCTCCCCTTGCTCCTTTATATACGGGCGGGGGCACCCTAGAACACACAAGTTGATCTACGGATCGTTCCTTAGCCGTGTCGGTGCCCTCTCCACCATATTCCACCTCGGTCATATCGTCATAAAAGCTTAGGCGAAGCCTGCGCGATAGAACATCAAGATCGCCACCACGCCGTCGTCTTGACGAAACTCTCCTCCCCGAGCTCTCTTGGATTGGAGCCCGAGGAGCGCCATCGAGCTGTCGTGTGTCAAGAACTCGGGGCGCCGGAGTAACGGTGCCGGATCGGTCGGATCGCGAGGAGAACGTCGACTACTTCCTCTACGTTGTGATCGCTTCGCTTCGGTCTCACGAGGGTACGTAGACAACACTCTCCCCTCTCGTTGCTATGCATCACCATGATCTTGCGTGTGCGTAGGAATTTTTTTGAAATTACTACGTTCCCCAACAGCTTCCATGTCCAGTTATCTGTGTCAATGAGATCATCGACCATATTGACCGTAGAAGCTGGTGGCCTGAACATGGGCTTCATAGAAACAGTTGATGGGATCCACCGGTCGTTCCATATCGAGGTAGAGGCCCCGTCACCAATGCGTTTAACAAGACCAGCACTGAGAGCTGCGTGCCCGGCTCCCTCCATATGGCTGAAGCAGATTTTGGAGTTGATGCTTGCATAAAATCACAGTCCGGGAAATACCTTCCCTTCATCACTCTGGTGCATAGAGTGTCCAGGTTTGTGAGAAACCTCCATCCGTGCTTCCCAAGAAGCGCTAGGTTAAACTGTAGCAAGTCTCGGAAACCCATGCCTCCCTTGATTTTTGGTGTAGCAAGTTTATCCCAGGATATCCAATGAAGAGAGCGTCGATCAACCGAACTCCCCCACCAGAATTTTGCCATACTTGAGGTCAAATTCTTGCACACTTTTTTGGTTAGCAGAAAATAAGACATGCTAAACGTCGGTATAGCTTGCACAATAGATTTGATCAAAGTCTCCGTGCCTGCACAAGCAAATAGTCATTTGGACCAGCCCTGCATTTTCTCCCTCGCTGGGTCCCCAATGTGTTCGAAGGTTCCACTTGTAATTCTTCCAACTGCAGTGGGTAGACCGAGATATCACTCGGAAAAAGCTTCTGACTGTACATTCAGAAGCTGTCTGAGACTCCCTCGTAAGGCCGCCGGTGTGTTCGGGCTGAAGTAGATGGAGCTTTTTGCTCGGTTTACACACTGGCCAGAGGCCTCACCATATATCGTAAGGATATCATTCAGGCGAGATGCACTTTCCATGCTCGCCTTGATGAAAATCAAGCTGTCATCTGCAAACAACAGGTGACTTACCCATGGGGCTCTGAATCCCACACGGATGCCCCGATCAATGTGATTACCATAATACTTCAGCAGTGACGAGAATCCCTCGGCGCAGACCAAAAAAAGATATGGAGACACGGGGCAGCCCTGCTGAAGTCCTCTCGAAGGAGTGAAGGTAATAATTCTCCATTAACTCGAACAGAGAAGCGGACGGACGTGACACATTTCATAATGAGTCTGACCAGGGTACCAGCAAACCCAAGTCTTAAGAGCATGGTTTCGAGGAAGTGCCACTCCACTCGATTGTAAGCTTTCATCATGTCCAATTTGATTGCACGTGAGAAGTTTTTTCCTTTCTTTCGCCTCTTCATCGTATGCACACTCTCAAATGCCACAAGGACATTGTTAGTGATCAGGCGACCTGGAACAAATGCACTTTGCTCTTCACTTATTATCTCATCCATGCAGGGCCTCAACCGATTAGTTATCGCTTTGACAATGATTTTATAGAGAACTGGGCACAGTGCAATGGGTCGGTACTGAGAAATATTATGTGGATGACGTACCTTAGGGATTAATGTGATGGACGTGTCATTTAGTCCTGCCGGTAGTTCACCACCATTCAAAAAATCAAGCATTGCTGGTATAATGTCATGCTTCAAGAGCTCCCAGTGGCGCTGATAAAAGCCTGCGGTGAACCCATCTACCCCAGGTGCTTTGGACACGACCATCTGGAATAACGCGTCATGCACCTCTGAAGCTTCAAAAGGTTTGCACAGTAGGTGGTTCATCGCCTGTGTTACCTTGTGTGGCACATGTGATAGCAGCTCATCACAGTTACTATAACCTTGTGATGTGTATAGGTTTTGATAGAACGCAAGGATTTCTTCTTTATCCTCATCTCCTGAAGCGCAGACAGAACCATCCAACCGCTGCAGGTTGGCTATCTTGTTTAATCATTTGCGCTGCTTTGCTTGCGCTTGGAAATAGGCCGTATTGCGGCAACCAAGGAACACGGGACCGTTGTTTAAACCATATCTCCTCCAATTTGAGTGCTTCTCGGAGTTTTGACATAGTAGTTTTCTCCTCCTGTGACGGGCCTCGTCCAACTGACTGGCATCGCAATCTGTCAAGCCGCTTCTGTAGTTGTCGGACAGTCCTTGTCAAGGAACCAAATTCTCGAACACCCCAGGGCTTGAGCGTCTGCTCTAGAGCCGCGAGGGAGTCCATGACACCATGCAGACCCGGCTGTCTAGCTTGGCCGCGCCAAGTTTCGGCCACCAGGTGATCGTAATCATTATGAGACTGCCAAATGTTCTCATAGCGAAAAGGTTTCGAAGTATGTGTGTTGCTGTTGGGGTGTTGGTGACGCATATCCAGCAGTACAAAGCAATGATCCGACTCAACTCAACAGATATGGCACACTTTAACATACTCGAATTTCTGTCTGAATCCCTCATTAGCAAAGGCCCGGTCTAACCGAGCTTTGACATTAGTATGGCCGGTTTGTCGATTGTCCCACGTGTAAGGGACACCTGACCAGCCTAGATCCTGGAACCCACAGTCGTTGACAGCATCACGAAACGCTCTCATTTGCCATTCCGGTCTGGCTACCCGACTAAAATGCTCTTCTCCATATAAAGTTTCATTGAAATCTCCCATACACAGCCACTCATCATGCACGAGGTTGTGTAGGGTATGAAGGAACCGCCAGCTGTGATGCCTGTTCTCAGCTCTAGGCGCTCCATAAAACCCGGTGAATCGCCAACTCACTAAGTTATCGAAAGCATCGCGCACCACAACATCAATGTGGGCCGAGCTATAGTTCTTGAGTTCTACCGAAACATCCTTGGACCAGAAAAGACCAAGGCCTCCACTTAATCCGACGCTGTCAACAGCAAAGCATCCAGCAAATCCTAAGGTCTGCTGAAGTTTCTCGACACGTTTTCCTCTAATCTTTGTTTCCATAACAAAAACCAGAGCGGGGCCTTCTTGCTTCATTAATGTTTGCGGCTTCATGAATCGCCTCGGGGTTCCCAAGCCCCGCGCCCGAATTTAAGCATATCATTGGGACGGGCAGGGCTGCATTGCAGCCTCTGCCGTATTGTCAGAGTTTGTAGGTGTGGGTTTCTTCTTCTTTGGTTCTCTCACATCACTCTCATCCTCAATGCCCTCTCCCTCCTTAGACAGACTTGCACCTGCAAGTGCCTCCCCATCCGCCTCTGTCGCTGCATAGTTTGTCAAGAGCGGGACCTCAACTCTGTGGTAGACTTGGGTTGGAGGGGCCTCCTTACGCTTTGGGGCTGTATTGCGCTTAACTGGGGAGTTAACCTCGACACCTCCATCGGCAGCAATACTGGATTCCTTAGTGTCATTTTTGCTCATCTTGGCTGATTGAGTTTTCGAGGAGCCCTCAGACGATGCCGGTTTCCTTTTCTCCTCCGGTGGCCGCAGGCCTTTACCAAACGGCAGATCATCGTTCTCGTCTCTCGTACCAGGAGTTGGGCATACCAGATTGGAGTGACCTAGACGGCCACATGAAAAGCAAAAGTGAGGTATATTCTCATACTGGATGTCATACGGATCTGTAGAACCTCGCCTTGCAGAATTGATTAGGATCCACCTTCTCAATGGTTTGGCTACGTCAAGAGTAACACGGGCGCGGAGGTAGCCTCCCCCATGATCAAAGTGAATTGAACTAGCCTCCTTATCAATCTGTTTTGCTATTGCCTTGCACCAGGAATCATCACGCAGATTGAAAGGGAGATTAACAACACGGGCCCGGACCTTCAGCTTATCAAACGTAAGTTCCGACGGGCACATGCAGTCGTCAAAATCAGAGAGGATGACTGCATTCTTGCTTATGTGCCACGGAGATCCATCCCATACACGGTCTCTGTCTCGCTTCGTTGCAAATTCCGCAACAAACATGTTTTCTCCAGTGATACGGAAGACTAGCCCCCTAGGGTTTCCCCATGCGGGCCTGAGGGCGTTCGAGATGGTGTTGATTTGGAGCTTATTGCGGTGCAAGATCTTCCCTGCCACCATCCACTTCTCTGGCGCCCCCTCGACGCGATCGTCTAGCATCAAGGGCGTCGCCTCCTCCTCCGAGATGTCAAGCTTGCCAAGTTGATCCTCGAGGCGAGCCCTCGCAGTGCGCGGCGACAGCGCCTCCTTCGCCGCCCCGCTGCCGCTTCCGGAGGGTGTCGCCATCCCCCGGTAGGAACTCCGGTGCGCCCCGCTGTCTGCGGCCGTCGTCAGGTCCGCCAAACCCTAGTCGCCAGAGCTATTAGGGTTTCTGGAAAAAAACCTCCTTCCCTGTGTACACGCTTACCTCCATCTAAAATACTTGTTGAAGAAATTTCTCCTCCAAATATTTCCGGACAAAGAGAATAATAATTATGTACGAGTATTATATACGTCCCGTTTTTGACACTTAGCCTATATAAAGATAGAGGAAAAGGGAAAATGAAATCCTTCCTCCTCCTCATATGGGCCTCCTTGTCCAGGCCCCTAACCTCGCCGGCGCTCGGCGCCCGACAGCCCGCGTCCTCCGGAGCGACCGCGGCGGGCGGTTCAAGGTCACCGCCGCGGCGTCCGGTGGCTCTGTGAAGGAGGAGGAGGAGAAGGGGACCGGGAAGAAGGAGAAGATAGTGATTAGAGTCTTGGACCCCGTTCGCGAGAGGAGGCTGCCGCCGCCTCTGTTCTCGGCCCCAGAGACTCCGGCAGAGTCCCCGGCGGCGATTCGGCGCCCGGAAGAGGACGGGGAAGAAAGGCGGAGGTACTACGTGAACATGGGGTACGCCATCCGGACGCTGAGGGAGGAGCTCCCTGACGTATTCTGCGAGGAACCCAGCCTCGACATCTACAGGTTTGTTTCGATGTTATTGACTCTGCGTGCCTGATATGAATGGATAGTTTGCAGCCAGTCTTAGCAAAAGTTCTATCCTTTTCCATGTGTGGGATTTTTTTTTCAGTTGGCTAAACAATTGTAAAAATATGTGACATTTCTCGAGAGAGTCATATGTTGAACTGGATAAAATCTTACTGTATTAAAGATGGGGACGGTGGTTTAGCTTAGAGAAACACGGTCCTAGTTTAGTCCAGTTGAAGGCTTACTTGGGTTATCCAATCTAGTGTGGTAGTGCTCCCAGTATTCTACTAGCTTTGTGCCAACCATCAGTCCAGTTAATTGCTGCATGAAATGCAACATAGGAGTACCTAGTAGCTAGGGTCTTAGGGCATCTCTAACCGATCCCCTAAACTTTAGAGGAGGATACGGCCGAGTATTCTTTAGTGGAGGAAATTTGCTCCTCTAAAAAAGTGCCGTTTCTGACTGATCTCCTAAATTTAACGGAGTAAAAAAAATCAACACAAATTTGGTGCAAATTTAGACTAGACTAGAAGTGTTGGGCGTGCTTTGCTGCGCCGTTAGTGTTGTTGAGATTCTTAAAAAAAATCATTTTTGTTTTAGAATATAAGGTGTATTACTTTTTTGAAAAAGTCCAACCTCTTTAAGTTTGATCAAATTTATGAAGAAATATATCAAAATTCATAATATCAAATTAGTGTTATTAGATTCATCATGAAATGAATTTCCATAAATTTTTGGCTTAATATTCTGGATGTCGATATTTTTGGCTCCAAACTTGGCAAAGTTAAAGAAATTTGACTTTCCAAAGAACTAATACCCCTTGTATTTTGGAACTGATGGAATATTTAGTTTGGTGGATGAAGGAGACGATTGAGTGTGTTTTATGTTTATTTATAATGCGGTTATTTGTGAGCATTTAATGGTGTGATTCTGTGTTATGTGCTAATCAACTCATACTTCTGTGGGTAAATTTTTTGGATCCGTGGCTACGTGTACTACATTGGTACTATAATATCATCACATGGTGGTGTTTCTTTTTAATAGGTGGTAAGAGGGTGCACGGGGTTGATATGCTTTTCTAGCCGGTTGGTGTTGATTGATTTGAAAAATCGTTGGCCCGATCAAAATCGTAAACCAAATTCAAAATTGAGTATCTCAATCGAATAAAAGAGCTTCAAAATTAGGAAATATGGTGAATTAAAATAATTAAATGGGAGAGCTCCTTGAGAAATTCTTGACCCGGTCAAAATCAGGTGACCAAGTTCTAAACTGAAGACCTCAATTAATTGTGAAGATATAAAAATTAGGAAGAATATTATATAGTATAAAAAAATTGAATGAGAGCTTTGAGAAATCGTTGACTTGGTCAAAATTGGGTGACCCAATTCCAATTGAACACCTCAATTGATTGTGAGGCTTTTTACCTCTAGGGAGCTTAGTGATATAGTAGATTTGAACTTGATTCGGTACAAACTTGATTCAAAATATTTTACATAAATTAAATGAATTTAGACTAAGATTGCATAAAAACTAACTAAACTACTCACTATTGGTCTCGTTCTCGATCCTCTCCCACTCCGATTCGGTGAGCTCTTCGATGAGACGGCCATGTCCCTTTTCGCCGGCACCGCCCTCGTCACCTTCAGAGTTGCTGGAGAGGTAGATGACCTCCGTCATCCCGGCCGCGTACTGTTCGTACAGCCGGTGCTCTGCCTCGACGCGCTCCGGGTAGCAGCGGCGGAGCTCCGCCATGTAGGCCCCACTGGCTTACTCTGCCTCGAGGCGCTCGCTAGCCTCATGGTCTTCCCGCATCTCCCGTGGGGTGGCCACCTGGGGGTCGACCGGCTCCAACCGCGGCAGGCCGTGAGGAAGTTGCGCTGGGCGGCGCCACCGTGGAGCTGGACCGACTTGATGTCGTGTTTGTGCGCCGCCTGCACCGTGGAGTGGAAGGAGCCAATCCAATGCCGCTTGCCGGTGCCGCGGTCAGTGATCTCTGCGACCCACATCCCCCAATGGCGTTGTCGCACGCCTATATTTTGGCGGCTGCGGCTGCGGCTAGTCGGGGATGCGGGATGCACCGGCGCCGGAGGAGGAGGAAGCACTGGCGCGGCGACACTCGTGGCAGACTGGATCCGCGGGCCGAGCGCTGGGGATGGGCAGTGGGGAGCGGCGGCGACTGGATCCGGCCATTATCGGTGGCGGTCCGGCGGCGGAGTGGATGCGGGTAAGGGTGGGGGCACGCTGACGTGGATTGGGTGGTGGTAAGTGAGGCGAAGTGGGGTGGGGGAGTTTTACTCCGTGACTACTCGGCCGAGTATATTTAAGCATCGCGGCCAGCTCGGAGTGATTTTTTTTACTCAACTAACGGTTTTTGGGCTCTGGTTAGTTCCAGTTCAGAGGAGGAAAACCAGATTTATCCTCCTCTAAAGGTTTTTAGGGGATCAGTTAGAGATGCCCTTAGTCTATTGCCCAGCCCTGGGTGCTGTTTGAACCTGTGCTATCTCCAGCCCCGGGTGCTGTTTGGACCTGTGCTGTCGTCCAGCCCTGGGCGCTGCTGTAATGCTTTTCTGGTTTCCTTTCTGGTACCTTTTCTTTTATCTTGCCAAGCTTTATTGATCAACATTAATGAACATTGGCATACATATGGGTTCATGCAGTTGCCCAAGCCACAAATGGTCCTTTCTGGTACCTGTTGGTTTGTCTGGTTTGCTGGAAACTGCACCCTCCGAAGATTTCATTTTTGGACTCTGTATTCTGTTAGCAGTAGATGGTAGTTAAAACCCTCTTTACTTTTCTGTTTGAATCTTCCTGGAGGCTTTGTTCTGTTATCATGAGATAGTGGAACCCTGCCCAAGGGTTGTATGGAATAGAGTCTTAGCTTGGTTCTATGAATAAGCCGAATAAAAGCCAGCTGTTTGGTTCGGCTGCTGGCTTATAAGCGTGGAAAACCAGCTAAAAGCTCAACCGAACACCTCCTACACTTGAATTCTGGGGTTCATGAATTTGGTAACTTACTAGTATTACTTATTTCTTGTAGAACGTACACTAGTCGATAAATGAAGCTCAATCTTTTAATAGCATCAACCGTTTCTATCGTGTGTAATATCTTAACTCTTAAACAGAGAATTCCTTGTTTGTTTGCTACTTCGTTGTTTGTGTAGTCGCATACTAACTTACGAACTTCCATGCAGAACTACAGATAAATCATGCAAAATCTAGACTAGTCTATTTGAAGTCATCTCTACACATGCATGTGAGCACACAAATTCCTGTAATGATCTTATTAGGGACTCCATGCCTCTCTTGAACCAGATGGAACAGCGGCTTGCCTCCTATTCCTCATTTGTGGTGCTAAGATTAAAGTAGTTAAGTCGGTCCTTAGCTCTACTCACCTACTATCTCCGCACCCTCAAGCTCCCGGACGGTGTTAAAGAGTATATTGGCCGAGCCCGACGCATATGCCTCTGGGGTAAATATGAGGCGACAGGATATTGCCAATCCCTGCAGCAGCATCGATCTATTCTGAATGAGGCCTTGCTGCTCAAAGTTTTCCATCTACAGCAAAGACATTCCATGGGTCAAACTTACTTGGAGATATTACCAAAACTAGGAGCCGCATGCCACTGGCCCGATTGGTTTATTCTGGATCAGAAAAGCATAATGAAGCTCAACAATAGCTGCAGGAGCATTGTACACTGGGAAGTCGCCCACGGGGATACCACCCTCCTATGGCATGACTGCCACGACTCCTGGAATAATGATCCACTAGCCTACAGCCTTGCGGGAGGTCGTTCTTTCCCTCTTTATGATAGTATTTCGGTTGCTGAGGCTGCTGAAGCCTAAGAACTTCTAGATCTGTTCCCGGCCCATCTTACAGAAATGGCATTGGCAAAGGCTTGCCTAGGGAGGTGGAATTGATCTAGGAGGTAGAACAAAGTTGTCTTAGGAGTCCATCTTTCATGTATATCCCCGGTCCCTCGCTCTTGTAAACATATTCTCTTTTTGTATTATAATATACTGTCAGAGCCTCCCCTACAGTCTCCCCCCAGAAATGATCTTATTAGCCAAATCTTTGTTCTGTTTTTACCTTCCGGCTTCTATGGATCTTAATTATCATTGAACCACTTGAAAGACTTCCATCATTCTGCTCCAAAACAAGGCTGGAACAATACTTGATACTATCTCTTTGCTATGAGCAATTTTATTAGTCGAAACTGATAAAAGAAGACATGTAACTGTAAAATCTATACAACAACAACAACAACGACAAAGCCTTTAGTCCCAAACAAGTTGGGGTAGGCTAGAGGTGAAACCCATAAGATCTCGCAACCAACTCATGGCTCTGGCACATGGATAGCAAGCTTCCATGCACCCCTGTCCATAGCTAGCTCTTTGGTGATACTCCAATCCTTGGTCTCTCTTAACGGACTCCTCCCATGTCATATTCGGTCTACCCCGCCCTCTCTTGACATTCTCCGCACGCTTTAGCCGTCCGCTATGCATTTGGAGCTTTTGGAGGCCTCTGTTGAATATGCCCAAACCATCTCGCATTTATGTTGGACAAGCTTCTCTTCAATTGGTGCTACCCCAACTCTATCTCAGATATCATCATTCCGGACTCGATCCTTCCTCGTGTGGCCACACATCCATCTCAACATACACATCTCCGCCAAGACCTAAGCTGTTGAACATGTCGCCTTTTAGTCGGCCAACACTCGGTATCATACAACATTGCGAGTCGAACCGCCGTCTGTAGAACTTGCCTTTTAGCTTTTGTGGCACTCTCTTGTCCCGAGAGAATGCCAAGCTTACGCCACTTCATCCATCCAGCTTTGATTCGATGGTTCACATCTTCATCAATACCCCATCCTCCCGCAGCGTTGACCCCAAATACCGAAGGTGTCCTTCCGAGGTACCACCGGCCATCAAGGCTAACCTCCTCCTCACACCTAGTAGTAATCAAACCGCACATCATGTACTCGGTTTTAGTTCTACTAAGCCTAAACCCTTCGATTCCAAGGTTTGTCTCCATAACTCTAACTTCCTATTTACCCCGTCAGGCTATCGCCAACTAGCACCACATCATCGCAAAGAGCATACACCATGGGATATCTCCTTGTATAATCCTTGTGACCTCATCCATCACCAATGCAAAAGATAAGGGCTCAAAGTCGACCCACGATGTAGTCCTATCTTAATCGGAAGTCATCGTTGTCGACATCACTTGTTCTGACACTTGTCACAACATTATCTTACATGTCCTTGATGAGGGCAATGTACTTTGCTTGGACTTTGTGTTTCTCCCGAGGCCCACCACATGACATTCAGCAGATCTTATCATAGGCCTTCTCCAAGTCAATGAACACCATATGCAAGTCCTTCTTTTGCTCCCTATATCTCTCCATAAGTCGTCGTACCAAGAAAATGGCTTCCATGGTCGACCTCCCAGGCATGAAACCAAACTGATTTTTGGTCACGCTTGTCATTCTTCTTAAGCGGTGCTCAATGACTCTATCCCATAGCTTCATTGTATGGCTCATCGGCTTAATTCCACGGTAATTAGTACAACTCTGAACATCCCCCTTGTTCTTGAAGATTGGTACTAATATATTCCGTCTCCATTCTTCCGCATCTTGTTTGCCGAAAAATGAGGTTGAAAAGCTTGGTTAGCCATACTATCGCTATGTCCCCGAGACCTTTCCACACCTCAATGGGGATACAATCGGGGCCCATCGCCTTGCCTCCTTTCATCCTTTTTAAAGCCTCCTCGACCTCGGACTCTGGATTCACCGCAAGAAAACGCATGCTTGGTCTCATCAAAGGAGTCGCCCAGTTTAATGGTGGAACTCTCATTCTCCCCATTGAACGACTTGTCAAGTACTCCGCCATCTATGCTTAATCTCCTCATCCTTCACCAAGAGTTGGCCTGCTCCGTCCTTGATGCATTTGACTTGGCCAATATCCCTCGTCTTCCTCTCTCGGATCTTGGCCATCTTATAGATGTCCCTTTCGCCTTCCTTCATGCCTAATCGTTGGTAGAGGTCCTCATATGCCCGACCCCTTACTTCACCAACAGCTCGCTTTGCGGCCTTCTTCGCCATCTTGTACTTCTCTATGTTGTCTGCACTCCTATCCAGGTATAGGCGTCTGAAGCAATCTTTCTTCTCTTTAATCGCCTTCTGGACATCATCATTCCACCACCAGGTATCCTTATCTTCGCTTCTCCTTCCCCTGGACACTCCAAACTCCGAGGCCACCTTACGAATGCAAGTCGCCATCTTCATCCACACATTGTCCGCATCCCCTCCTTCCTCCCAAGGGCCCTCCTTAATGACCCTCTCCTTGAACGCCTGAGCTACCTCCCCCTTGAGCTTCCACCACTTCGTCCTAGCGACTTTGGCACGCTTATCCCGCTGGACACGAATTTGAAAGCGGAAGTAAGCAACCACTGTAAAATCTATACATCACTAAAACTTTAACAACTCCAATTACGAGAAATTGCTTTCATATTACATTATTGGCTCTTGATAGCCACAGAACCGTCAGGCCTAATGCGCCAATTATTCGGGTAAAACTTAACTATAACTTTCTTTGTTTCTTGTGTGGAGAAGCTTGAACCATACCTTTGTGTGGAATGCAATCTAGTTTTGTATAGTATAGTACTTCTGCTTTTTGCTGGCGGCTTTCGAGGGCCTCAGCTTTTTGCAGCATCTGTATGGTCTTGATATTATTTTGCAGTGGGGTATACCGTCATGAGAATTATACTTCATGGTATATTCATTTCTCAAGATTTATTCAACTCCTGTCTTCTTCTTTCCTAACCATATGCCACTATCTCCAGAGAAGATATTGTCTTCAAAGATCCCCTCAGTAAATTCGTGGGTATTGATAGCTATAAAAGGATATTCTGGGCGCTGCGGTTTACCGGTCAGATTTTCTTCAAGGCCTTGTGGATTGACATTGCTACTATATGGCAACCAGTCGATAATGTAATTATGGTCCGGTGGATCGTTCATGGCATCCCTAGATTCCTACAGGATGGTCATAGCCGCTTTGATGGCATGTCAGAGTATAAGTTGGATAAGAATGGGAAGATTTACCAGCATAAGGTGGATAATGTTGCCATGAATTTTCGAAAGAAGTTCAAGATATTGCCTGTCGAAGAGCTCATCAGATCACTCGGGTGCCCATCCACTCCAAAACCAACTTACTTCAAGATAACCTCACTCATGCCGTTTTGGTTGAGATGGACATGGATGAGGTAATAACTGCCGTCAGACCTTATGGTGGCAAATTGAGCGAAATGCTGATGTTTCCAAACCGATGCCCCCTAAGGCCGCGCTTGGTATGGGTGTAATCTTATACAGGTGTATATAACTTACAGGTGTAAAATACCGGCCCAGAGCTATTTCCAACCGGAAACCAAAACGACGGGCGGACACCTGTATTTTCTATACGAGTGTGTTTAGAAGGAAAACGACATTCCAAACACGGCCTAAGTGTTTGCCTTTCTGCTTTCCGGCTGTGTACCTACTTACCACTGAGCAGTGGCCTCGTTATAACCGCTGTATTTGTGTACAGCTGTAAGTTTTGATTCAAAGAACACAGTTGTAGATGTTCCTCGTTATTTTGTTGTTGTTGAGGGGTATATGTTCCTCAGTGCCTGGTTATAACCGCTGTATTTGTGTACAGCTGTAACTTTTAATTCAAAGAACATAATTGTAAATGTTCCTCGTTTTGTTGTTGTTGAAGGATATATGTTCATCCTTGTATGATATACGGAAAGCTGTATTTGACTTTGCGTGTTGACTTGACAGACCAGCAAGGATATACGTGCAATGTAGCCTGGTTCATGTATTGTGTTTTTGTTAACTTGTCAGATCAAGAACCTTGATTCGAACAGTGTGATGTTTTGTTTTAATAAAATTTGCTTGCGGTGATGCCTTTTTTTTTTAAATTTTTTTTTCGAACCATGCAGTCTGCGTGTAATTTGTGCCATGCAAATCTGTCATTCAAGTATCTGCAAAACCTGTGCCATGGTAATTTGCCAGCATAGAAACCAGTACCTCCCCACCATTTCATAGCATCTCCCTTTTAAAGTAAGTAATAGCAATTTCAGTTCTCTGTTCAAGAGGGATTATAACAGAGTCAAAATATTGCTCAATTGTCTGTATCCATGAGTCTGCATCTTGCCCTGCAAATTCAGGGATGTTGAGCTTTGCAGGTTTAACAATTGGTGTGTTTCTACCAAGCTTCATTTGGCCAGTGTTTTCCATTCTCTCTTGTTGTCTGCTAGTTTCAGCTAACTGTTCAACAGGTTCTCTGTTAACCATTGTCTGAACAGCAATGGTGTGCTGCATGTTTGCTAAGTCTTAAGGTCTGGACTAGTGTTGGCCTTGACCAACATGGGGGTGTCTTCACTTCCTTGGCAGTGTGATCTCTTGGAACTGCTGATCCAATGACTGGGGATTTACCCAGATCAGGCGGTGGTGTTATCACAGGAATATGAATATTCACTAGTAAGATGCCCGTGCTACGCAACGAAAGACCACATGGAACATTATTTACTTAAAGAATTACAGTAAGAGCAAGTACATTGTTACAAAACAATAAAATAATGTACCGAGCCAAATGATTTCTTCTCCATATTCACCTTGCAGGAGGACTTCTTGTACTTTATTATTCCTCGCTCTATCCCATAATGCGATAATGGAAAATCCTTCCGCCGACGCATTTTGCAATTGCAATGACACTCCAAATCAGTATGTCTCCAGCAGCTGTAATGAACTGTAATAACGTAATTGGCCAAATGACCAGGCCCACCGTCCATCCCCATCGGCGACATCAGCATCTTTGACGCCGCCGACCGGAGCTCCCAGACCAGCACGCCAACCAACTCGTCTCCAAGCTCCTCGCCATCCCCTCCCTTGACCTTGGCGTCCAAGCCCCTACCCTGAAGCGACGTCTCTGCCTCGCCACCGCAGACGAGAATTCAGACCTCAAGTAGCGGGATTATGTGCTGGTGAAGCCCGCAGCTGGAGCTAGCGGTGGGCGTGGTGGCGCGCACAGGCATCAACACGTTCTCGTTCATCCTCACCGTTGTGCCCGACCTACAGGTCCTCCGACCTACAGGTCCTCACCACGTTGGTAACTGGGTCACTGCACACAACGAGCCAGGCCTCAGGCATGCAACACTATCATGATCGTCAGGACCTGACACTATACCAGCGTGCTACAGTCTCCATCAGCAACAGCCTGCATTTTTTGTCAGAACCACGTCCAACATTGAAATAAAACAACAATCCCATGAGTCCAAGAATAGTGGAGTATATCGAATCCAGAAGAAATAAAAATCATTTCATAATTAGTAGACAATTCAAATGAAAACAAGCAAATTTTACAATTGCAGATCCTCTCCCACTCCTCACTTTTGTTCACAAAAGAAATTCAGAATATACAACACCAATCCAAGAATTTGAGTCTAAAATAATTGGTTCGTCCAACATCATTGGCCAAGTTGCCAGCTTGCTGCTGAGATATTGACTTCTGAAAATGACGGAATCCTCCAAAAGTAAGTAAAACAGCGTGATCTTTCAACTGAAGAAGGCCAAGGCTGAAACCAACATCTCTCTGAAAACCGACTTTTATTTCTGTGAAGAAAAAAACACAATAAAAAAACAACCTATTTCCTCTCAAAATCTGTTAAATGCATCACTTGTATGTGTGAAAACCCCATATAATTAGTGAGTGATAAAACACATGCATTCCTGTGAATAAAACAAAATTAACTTACTTCATCCCATAGATTGGCCTACTCTATTTTACTGGACAATCATAATATCCTATATTATTATTTTTGCGGGGAATGATAAATCTAATACGATACTAAACAGTGCCCATACAAAAGTGTGTAAAACAATTAGCTGAACATGAGTCACCGGTATTAATACAGTAGGGTGTGCCTCAGTTTCGTCTCACGTTCATATGCAGGACATAGGAGTACATGCTGTATTGTTGCTACATTTCCCAAAACAGAAGCAAGTGAAAGCTAGCTACAGACATACTCTTCTTAGGATTTTATTTAGATAATGGTGCAGAGCAGGTGTACCAGTAAAAAACGAAATCCTTCTAATGCCTAGCAGAGCAGCGTAACAGCCAAAAAGAAAATCCTTCTAATGCCTGGGATCAAAATAAACCGAAGAATAAAAACAGGGTTATCATGCCATATTAATCTGCACCTTCGCAAATCGTTCACCTACTTTTTCCCAAGGAGATCCAGAATCCAGGGAATCAAGCAGCATATATGTGACACGATACTCTCTCCTCAACACCGAAATGCCATCGATGTTGGCTAGAGGAGGAGAGGATGACGGCGTGCTGAAGAAGCCATTTGAATGGCCCAACATCTTTCATCTGTGCACAGCGTGAGGAATCTCGGTGGAAA
Source organism: Aegilops speltoides (assembly GCA_021437245.1). Classification (NCBI taxonomy): domain Eukaryota; kingdom Viridiplantae; phylum Streptophyta; class Magnoliopsida; order Poales; family Poaceae; genus Aegilops; species Aegilops speltoides. The sequence continues at coordinate 174,280,154 of CM038141.1, read as the reverse complement.
ATCAAAGAATAAGCTTATATTAGATCACATCCATGCTTTTTGAAGTAAGGTCCCCATGATCAAGGGCTTGATGTTTTGCTTTATTTTGAGAATTTCTAGGTTTAATAGTCCTAAGGAGACAACGATTCACAACTTAGGCTAGCATATAGGAATCAGGGTGATTGGCTTGACATCCACAGATGGGGTATGTGTGGAGATGAATCTATGATACTTCTACTGCAATCAAATCCAGGGCTATGATATCTATTTTCGAGTAACTTGGACTATGAGGAGGAAAAGCACAGCCTTGGGCACCAGGCATATCATTATACTCACGAAAAAATAACAAGCAAGTTGGTATGATAAAAATATTCAAATCTGTAGGAGAATCCAAATCAGGATTCAAACGTGCAAGAGAACATATATTGCGTGGCAGTTTTCTACGTTTTCCTATCCCCTATTCTCCTGCCTGGTCTATAGCCAATCTCTTCATGCCTCCCGCAGTTTGGGCAGAGAAAACTGCGATGTGAGACCACAGAAAGCACTAATACTGCGATTTGATAGATCAGGCTAACTAAGTGCGAGGAACGACGGCCGTGAAATACATCCTAGCGAACTGATAGAAAGCGCTAATACTGCAGTTTGGCCGACGGTGATCCGAACCCCAGCTTCGTGCAGACGGTGTGGACGTCCTCAGGGAGCAGTGCGTACTTGAAGGGGATGGCCGTGGAGCACGTCGATGGAGAAGAATGAGTAGCATGTGGCGCCGCCGCCGGCGAGGATGTGCAGCTCGTAGCCCACGGCGTACTTGCAGTGGTCTGCGTCCAAGGAGATGCGGGAGGTGGCCAGAGAAGACGGCGGGGAGAGACGGGAAAGGGGGCAGAGGAGACGAGGTCGTGGTGGTGGTGGCTGCGGCGGCAGAAGGCACCGGCAGCGGCCAGCGCATGAGATCGGAACTCCATTGCTGGTTGGAGGAAAGTGGCACGAGGTGGATCTGGATTGGTCTGGAATAGATAGATGAAGGGGTTTTCTGAAAAGAATACGAAGAGAGTGGCGGGGGTCTTTGTGCAAAAGTGTCAGAGCTCTATCAGATGCGTTAGATGTGGATCAGACGGTCGAGATTGATAGACGGCAGGCACACCATCATCACCAATTCAGCTTTTTATAGAAGTAGAGATTTATAGGAGTAGAGATAGGTGTTTGGTTGACACTGGAAGTTTCTTTGTTCTGAGAGTTAGTTGTTACTGGAGGTAATTTGTTCTCCTAGCTTTTCCTAAATTGACATCAACTACTGCAAATAGCTTGGTAAAATTGCTCTGAATTGTGTCAAAATTCTCCTGAACACTGATAAAAACTCTCCGCAACAGTTGCGAAATATTCCCCAAGCTCTTCTCTGTCATCAGCTCTCAAATATTTGCAAATCTTGAATGTCTAGTTGCAAAGATTTCAACTGTACTGTATCTTTGTATTCATCCATTCTCCAGTTCCCGATTGCATTGCATGCCATACGACTGAATGGCCACCTGATGAGGGGCAGCCGATGGGCGGATCATATCATATAGGGATAAGTATATTTTTCGTCTTCGAACTCTTCCGAGAGTTTAGAAATCGTCCCTCAACTTCAAACCGGATAGTTTTCGTCCCTGAGTTATTAAAACCGGATAGTTTTCGTCCCTCGTGCCGCTTCGAGTGGTTTTAATACGCGATGAACAACAACTTGGTGAACAGTAAAATCAAAAAATAGCAAAAAAATAAAAAAATTCTGAAATTTTACACCATCGAAGATACTTTGGTGCGCAAGACCCGTGCAAAATTTCGTGGTGTTTCGACATTCGACCGGCTCACGGCAAACAAAAAACTGTAAATATATACGCCGGTGAACAGTAAATTAAAAAAATAGCAAAAAAAATTAAAACAATATGAATTTTTTTGGCATCAAAGAGGTTTGGGTGTGCAGCGTGTGTGCCAATTTTCGTGGTGTTTGGGCATTGTACGAACTCGTGAAAAAAAACAAAATTTGGCTCAATTTTTTTTAAAGTGCGCTATTTTGTTTTTTTTGCTGGAGCTCCTCGTATGTCATTTGATCACGAAATTTTGCATGCATATTACGTACCTGAGCATCTTTGATGTCAAAAAGTTCCATATTTTTTATTTTGTTTGCCATCTTCTTGAATTTACTGTTCACCGATGTACATATTTACAGTTTTTTGTTTGTCCCGAGCTGCTCGAATGTCGAAACACCATGAAATTTTGCACGGGTCTTGCGCACCAGAGTATCTTCGATGCTGTAAAATTTCAGATTTTTTGATACTTTTTTTTTGCAATTTTTTGATTTTACTGTTCACCGAGTTGCTGTTCACCTCATACTAAAACCGCTCGAAGCGGCATGAGGGACGAAAAATATCCGGTTTTGATAGTTGAGGGATGAAAACTATCCGGTTTGGAGTTGAGGGACGATTTCTAAACTCTCGGAAGAGTTCGAGGACGAAAAATATACTTATTCCTATCATATACGGCGGGACATGACGTGGTTGTAGAGTACTCCCTCGGTCCGGAAAAGATTGTCCCAAGTTTGTTCCTTAAATGATGTATCTATGTAAGGGCCGAGCTCGATCTACGCGCGGAAACTAGGGTTCATGGCGAATTTGGGGGGAATTTAGGCAGCGTGTGTATCCTCCCAACCTCCCTCACAAATATTGTTAACTACAATCGGCAGTGTCAGCGGCCATCCAAAGCCGAAGTTTCAATGAACGTTACAACGGTATTTAAACTAAACCCAATCCGGGCGGCGTGCCACACAGGCTTCGTCTTGACTCGAGTGGGCATGCGCAGCAGCCCACGAGAGCCCTTCACCTTCCGCCTTGTCGCCGCTTGTCGGATGATGAGCAGTGCCCTCGCTCGTTGTCGCCGCCACCGATTACTGAATCCTCCTCCGGTGTCTTGACATTCCTCCTCCTTGAGAGCCGGCTTGACCCCAAGCCGAGCACGCTGAAATCGCTGCTTCAAATGCTCCAAATCCTCCCAAGTAGCATCTGTGGAGAAGACTCGCACCAATGGATCAAACCACGGCAATAGTCTTGTTACCTTGAGAGCGCACTCGCTGCGATATAATGGAGAGGAACTTGTATAGCTGCCTACGACTATAGGCAATGTCCGACCGGGAATGATCTCACGAGGCAAAAATTTCTTGAGCCGAGAAACATGAAAAAGCAGGTGTAGCCTCTCACATCGAAGACCCAATCGATAAGCTCGATCCCCAATGCGCTCCAAAGACCGGAAAGGGTCCATAATACTTGAAAGCCGCTTCGATTTGCTCGGAATACAATGACAATCGAGCATAAGGTTGCAGCTTGAGAAAGACACTATCCCCAATCGCAAAAACTCGTTCACCCTCTTCTTGTTAGCTTTGATGTTTCATCTTGTTCTTGTGCTCTCAACAAGTGTTGTCGAGCTGTTTCAGAATCGCTTGCGAGATTGCAACCAGATCTTGCATTTCCAATGGAGCCACTATGTCGGTTGCAAAGAGACCAAAATATCTAGGAGTATAACCATACAAGATTTCAAAAGGAGATTCCCCTAATGCGAGAATGCCGTTGGAGTTATACGGAATTCACACAAGGGCAACCACTTACTCCATTTATGACGTTGAGCACTAATAAAGCATCTCAAATAACACTCCACTTGCCGATTCACCCTCTCGATCGCCCATCTGCTTTGTGGATGATTTGTTTGTACTCATATTCAAGCGAGTTCCGTTCTTGCAACCAACGACTTCCAAAAAGGCTAGTAAGCAAAGGATCTCTATCGATATGATGACACTAGGCATTCCATGTAATTTATACACATTATCCAAGAAGACTTGACCATCTTCCGAGCATTGAAAGGGTGTTTGAGAGGAATAAAATGACCATATTTAGAAAACTTGTCAATCACCACCGTAATGCGGTTGTCTTGAGACGATTGGGGAAGTCCATTAATGAAATCCATAGAAATAGTATCCCATGCTTGATGTGGAATTGGCAAAGGAGATAACAACCCAGGATAAGGTACTCTTTCAGGTTTAGCTTTCTGACATATCAAACAAGATTACACCTGTTGTAAAATAAACTTCTTCATTCCATTCCAAGTAAACAGAGCATGAATCCTCTTGTATGTCACTGGAAACCCTGAATGGCATCCCAAGGGACTATCATGAAAAGCAGAAAAAAATTTGTGATGTAATTCAGGAACAGGGCCAACCCAAATACTCTGCTTATATCTCAGAAGACCATTAACCAGACTATAACGTGGTTTAGAAGCTGGTTGCACAGCCAACTGTTGCATAATTGCCATGGCTTTCTCATCATTTTTATAATCACAACAATCTCAACTAACCAAGTGGGTTCAGATCTTTGAAATGGCAAATAACCGAGAATCATCGGAGGTCTTCTAGATAAAGCATCACCGTGCCTTGCTTGCTACACCTTGTTTGTACTGAATTTGATAATGTAATCCAAGAAGTTTAGTCAGACACTTCTGTTGCCAAACTGTATGCAATCTCTGATCTTGCAGATGAGCCAAACTTCTTTGATCAGTTTTAATAGTGAACTGCTGAACTTGCAAATAGGGCCTCCATTTATCCACTGCCAACAAGATAGCCAAATACTCCTTTTCATATACTGACAGAGCTTTGTTTTTAGGTCCCAGAGTTTTATTGACAAATGCTAGTGGGTGTCCTTGTTGCATCAACACTGCACCAATACCATAATCACAAGCATCCGTCTCAATCATGAAAGGCTTACTAAAATCTGGTAAAGCCAGTACAGGAGCAGACACTAGGGCATTCTTCAGTGTAATAAAAGCTTCCTCTGCAATGTTGGTCCATACAAAAGGAACCCCTTTCTTAAGCAAATCAGTCAAAGGCCTTGCAATAATTCCATAATGTTTAATGAATTTTCTATAGTAACCACTCAATCCAAGGAAACCCCTCACTTCCTTCACATTCTGTGGGGTAGGCCATTGTTTAACAACCACTATCTTATCAGGGTCAGTAGAAACCCCTTCAGCAGAAATAACATGCCCCAAATATGCTATCTTGGGCTGAGCAAAATCACATTTAGACATTTTAACCTTCCACTGTTCCTTATGCAAAATAGACAGCACCTCATCCAAATGTCTCCAATGCTCTTCCAAAGTCTTACTGAATATCAGAATATCATCAAAGAAAACCAAGGCAAACTTCCTCAAAACAGGAGAGAGATCAAAATTCATTTGCCCTTGAAATGTACCAGGTGCTCCTGTCAGTCCCATTCCCATCACATTAAATTCATAATGACCATTATGAGTTTGGAATGCAGTCTTGTATTCCTCTCCTGGTGCTAACCTGATCTGATAATAACCAGCTTTCAAATCCAACTTAGAAAACCAACAAGCTCCTACAAGTTCATCCAGAAGTTCATCTATTACAGGCACAGGATATTTCCCCTTTTCTGTGATGGCATTGAGTTGTCTATAATCAACCACCAGTCTCCAAGTCCCTTCTTCCTTCTTCTTAACTAACAACACAGGAGAAGAGAAAGCACTGTTACTATGCCTAATCATTCCTGAATCCAGCAGCTCTTTAATCTGTCTTTCCAACTCATCCTTCAGATGGGGAGCAATCCTATAGGGTCTAACAGAAACGGCTCGGCCCTGTGGATCAAAGGAATGGTGTGATCCTTAAGTCTTCTAGGAGGTAGAAAGTTGGATTTTCAAACACTACAACATGCTTATCCAAAGAACACTTTCAACTCTGGTGAACCAATTTACGCTCCACGAGTTTAATCGAGCAACAGAAACATCAGAATCGCCACATCTTGAGCAACAACCCTTGCAATGTAATCAGATCTCCTTGATAGTAAAGGACATCCACTTCAACCCAATCAACTTTGCATAGGATCAGGTCTTTGAGCAAGCCAATCCAGCCCTATAATTCCATCATAACTGGCTAGAGGGAGCAGTCTAAAACTGGTAGCAAATTCTACTTGATCACAGCTCCAGGAACAAGATTTCAACACAGAACTGCATTGCAATGTACCTCCACCAGCCATAGAAACTCACACTGGATCATGTGTCTGAATATTTGTCAACCTGTTTTGCAGACTACTGTCAATGAAAGAATGTGTACTGCCTGAATCAACAAGGAAAATAAGTTCCATGCCCTGCAACTCAACCAACAACTGTAAGGTAGGTGCACTAGACTGTTTCCCTACAACAGCAGCAGACAAATGCATACTACAGACAGACATCTGGTCCTGAGGACTACTGTCAACAGTGGATGTGTCCTCTGATTGAATGTGATCAATAAGCTCCTGCACTATATGCAACTGGACTGACGACTTGCACATATGATCCTTAGACCATTTCTCCCCACAAACAAAGCATAGGCCCTTGGACTTGCGGTAATTTCTTAGAGCAGACCATTTATCTTCAGACTAACTTGTTTTCTGAACTTCAACACTCCTTTTTTCTTCAGAATTGCGATGTTTATACGGTGGCAGTGGCAATGGCATAGGCCCTGATCTCACAGCAGGAACCTGGTTAAGTGGAGTAAGTCCTTCACCCAACTCCTCATGCAACAAAGCCAGATCATATGCTGCATCCAAATCACGTGGTTTCTGCAGAGCTACAGCCACACGAACACCAGGTTTCAGTCCATCTAGAAACCTAGTTGTGTAATGCAGAGAATTGGGTGCCTCTTCATACACAGACAATTGATCATACAAATCAGCAAAACGCTCCACATAATCTGCCATTGATGAGGTCTGAGCTATGCGGAATAACTGACGAAGCAATGTCTGATGTTGCTTACGCCCAAAACGGTTCTGCAGATTCTGACAGAATTCAGACCAACTTGCCTGTGGCTGTCGACGGTGCATTGATTCCAACCAACGAGCAGCAGCACCCTCAAATTGAGCCATTGCCAGAGAAATCCATCGATGAGTCGGAGTACACCACAGCTTAAACTGATCCTCACACCACGTTTGCCACAGACGCGGATTGGCTCCATCAAATCGCGACAATTCCAAGCGAGCACCAAACACAACCGAATCAGCAACATCATATGAACTTGACTCATGGCCCAAGGACGGATGGAACGAAAAATTGGACTCACGCGCACCTTTGACCGGAGGAGGAACATAAGTATTATGTGCCTTCCCCCGGTAATCGTTGTCGAAGCCGAAGGAATCAGTCGGGCCACCGCCGCGACCATTCCCAGCCACACGCGACGGGGACGGATCTTCCTGCAGAGGAGTACTCCCCTTCAACGGCTCGACCTGGATCTGCTCTATCTCCATCAGCAGCTCGTCGCGGACCCCGTCCACGCGCGAAGAGAGTAGGCCGTCGAGGGTCGAAGTATTTGTTGAAATCAGCTTCTCCATGGCCTTGAGGAGATCCGCACCTTGGTCGCGGAACCGCTTGTCGAGGTCGACCGCGAGATCCGCCCGAAGAAGCTCGTAGACGCCACGCCCATCCTTCGACAGCTTCTCCATCGCCTCCGCTCGCCGTCGATCCCGCCACCGCGTCTCGTGATGATGTTGGGGAAGCGCCAGGACCGCCGAATCTGATACCAAGTGTAAGGGCCAAGCTCGATCTACGCGCAGAAACTAGGGTTCATGGCAAATTTGGGGGGAATTTAAGCAGCGTGTGTATCCTCCCAACCTCCCTCACAGTGCTGTCAATTACAATCGGCCGCAGCCGCGGTGCATCCAAAGCGAGTTTGATCGAGCGTTACAGCGGTATTTAAATTAAACCCAATCCGGGCGGCGTGCACACTGGCTTCGTCTTGACTCGAGTAGGCGCGCGAAGAGCCCCACGAGAGCCCTTCACCTTCCGGCCTTGTCGCTGCTTGTCGGATGATGAACAGTGCCCTCGCCCGTTGTCGCTGCCGCCTGATTACCTGAATCCTCCTCCGGTGTGCTGACAATCTAGCACTAACTTGGTGCTAGATATAGTCATTTGAGGGGCAAGTTTTTTTGGACGGAGGGAGTATCTTGGGATGATGCAAGTGGACTGGGCCGGGGGCGAAGATTACGCACCTGTCCGTCATGATTCTTTTTTGCTTCGACTGTGCACGAACCTGCAATTTCCAGCGTGCTTGTTCAGGTAATAATGGCATTGGAGACACTGAAACCACATCAGATGGAGCAGGCGGTGGTAAAGAGGAGGCAACAGGTAGGTAGTGCTTAGTTTCCTGTGCCTGACATCTGTTGAGAGAAAAAAGTGTTGCAAGTATTCACGTATAGATGCACAAGCTAATTTGGCTAATTCTGGATGAGCAAACAAAAGAGCAACGGGCAATACGATGAGATATACATATAATAATGCAGATAGGTACTGTAGATTGTGTTGTTGTGATAACTGAAGTTATTGCATTCTTGTCAGGACCTAACGGCGAGCATATGAAGATTTAGAACACTGCAGACAAAGATTCAGTTAATTTTGAATTCAAAGCTGTTGGCGTGCTGACGCTTCTCCGACGTCTTTACCGCCCCGCGGCTTCTTAAAGCTCTGGATCACGTCCATCCCGCATCGGACGGCTGAAGACCGCGCGCGTCGCTGTTTACCTCTTTGGCAAAAAGAACAGTGTCTACCAGTTTTTACTTTCTTACTTTTTCCTTCATTTTGTATTTTGTAAGGCTATAAAGCCCAGTTTCTGGATCGATGGAGAACCATCTCTTGTACCCCCTTAGCCGCCAGTGTTCCTAGCCGGCCTTAGGTTCCTCTTAATTCGAAGCAAAAGTGCTCTCAATTTCTTCCAATAAAGTTGGCTAGTTCGAGTTAAATTCAGTTTCCGTTTCTGAATTTTGTTCTTCAGACCAACTCGGGTGTGACAAGTGGTAATCAGAGCTTGGTTCATCTCCTCGACGTTGCGATATCTCACGCCGAAGTGGAGTTGAAGGAGGCGTAAAATCCTTAACTTCTCACCGGAGCATGAGTAAGCAAATTTTTAAGCTCGTTAAATGCGGTATCTTGGGATGGTGCCCAAACAAACGGCGCACTTTTCTTACTCAAGGAATGCAAAGCTGAAGCAATGGTGCTAAAATCCTTCACAAATCTACGATAGAAACCGGCTAAACCAAGAAAAATACGCACTTTCTGCAAGTTGGTTGGTTGGGGCCAAGTTTTAATAGCATTGATCTTAGATTCATCTACATGAACACCCTTAGAAGACACAACGAAACCCAAGAAAACAAGCTTATCAACACCAAAAAGGCATTTGTCCATATTAGCGTAAAGGCGCTCTTTATTAAGGGTTTGCAACACGGTTTTAAGATGAGTGACATTATCTTTGAGGGATTTGCTAAAGACAAGAATATCATTAAAATAGACCACAACAAATACATCAATATATGGAGGAAGAACAAAGTGCACGACTCGCATGAAAGTACCGGGTGCTTCGGATAAACCCATTAGCATAACTAGCCATTCATGTAAGCCAAATTTGGTCTTAAATGTGGTTTTCCATTCATCACCTTCTTGGATGCGTATTTGATAGTAGCCGCTCTTAAGATCAATCTTAAAGAAAATGGTGGCTCCGCTAAGCTCATCTAGCATATCATCTAAGCGTGGGATAGGGTAACGATATCACATGGTAATGGCATTGATAGGACGACAATCGGAACACATGCGATAAGTACCGTCTTTCTTTGGAACAAGGATGTCCGGAACGGCATAAGGGCCCAAGCTTTCACGTACATGACCGTTGTCGATGAGTTGTTGTACTTGCCGTTGGATCTCCTTAGTTTCCTCGGGGTTGACGCGGTAGGGGGCCTTGTTAGGTAGAGGTGCTCTGGGGATGAGGTAGATTCGGTGCTCAATGCCTCATAGTGGAGGTAGACCCGGAGGTAGCTCATCAGGGAAAACATCTTGGAATTCCTGCAAAAGAGAAGACAACACTAAATGTAGATCGTGAGAGGTGTTAGTTTTTGGTGCCTCGTCCTTGCACACAAGGACATAGTGCATAACACTTGATGGGTTCTCACAACTTCTCTCATCTCACTTTTGGTGTCAAATAGGACTAAGTTCTTCTGGTCGCTCATCGTGGAGGCACTTGATTTTGGCTTGTGGCCCTCACTCTCTTTTGGGTGGGTCACTCTCTCACTCTTTTTTCCATGATAGATGGCTTGCTTGTCGGCGATCACTTGACTTGGAGACATAGGTCATCGAATGTACTCCTTTCCTTTCATCTTGAACCTATAGTGATTGGTACGTCCATTGTGGATGACGCCGCAGTCAAATTGCCATGGTCGACCAAGAAGGAGATGGCAAACGGACATCGGGACGACATCACACTCCAAAGTGTCTTCATATGCTCCTATCTTAAAAGAAACTTGCACCGTATGATCGACTTGGATAGTGCCGGAATCGGTTAGCCATTAAAACTTGTAGGGGTGCGAGTGCTTCATCTTGACCAATTGGAGCTTGGAGCATAGTTCTTCACTTCCCAAGTTGTGACAACTCCCTCCATCAATGATGACCTTGACGGACCTTCCATTGATGCCGGCCTTGGTGTGGAAGATGTGACATCTTTGGTCTTTGTCTTGTTGATGTTGAAGAGTCAAGACTTTGGAGACAACGAGAGCGGGGCTCAAATCCTCATAACAAAAGACTTGATCATCTTCATCTTCGTTCACGCGCCGGTGCATGGCCACTTGCTCAAGGGCTTCCATTTCCTCTTTACTCATGGAGTCATAGGTTCCGTCATCATTGAGGATCATGGTGCGCTTGTTGGTACACTCAAAGTACTTGTGGCCTCGGCCGCCGCATGTGAAACACTTAATGGAACTTGTTTTGACGGTCTCATCGGTTGGAGTAGATGATGAAGCACCCGGCTTGAAGTTTCTCGTAGTAGGACGACGACTTGAGGTTGTCGAAGTTTTCTTGTATCTCGACTTGTCACCATTTCTTGTAGGTGGCTTGGTTGAGGTAGAAGTTGTTGGAGTCGTTGAAGCTTGGGTGTTGGAGAAGCCGTAGCTCCTGGAAGAGTACTTGGCATACTTGAAGTCATCTTGCACTTGATGTTCCGCTTTGGTAGCTTGATGCACGACCTCAGTGAGGTTGGAGTAGGGTTGGACATCGGCAATCTTCTTGGTGGGATGATTGAGGCCATTTAAGAAATTAGCCATAGTTTGCTCATCATCTTCCATGACATTGGCTCTAATCATGGCACTCTCCATTTCCTTGTAGTATTCTTCAATGCTCTTTGTTCCTTGCTTGAGGAGTTGGAGTTTCTTGAAGAGATCGCGGTTGTAGTAGGTTGGCACAAAGCATGCGCGCATGACATCTTTCATTTCCTCCCGTGTGGTGATTGGTGGTTCACCTCTTGCTTCTTGGCGCTCAAGGGCTTGTTCCCACCATATGGGTGTAGGGGAACGTAGTAATTTCAAAAAATTTCCTACGCACACACAAGATTATGGTGATGCATAGCAACGAGAGGGGAGAGTGTTGTCTACGTACCCTCGTAGACCCGAAGCGAAGCGATCACAACGTAGAGGAAGTAGTCGTCGTTCTCCTCGCGATCCGACCGATCCGGCGCCGTTACTCGGCGCCCCAGTTCTTGACACACGTATAGCTCGATGGCGTCCCTCGTACTCGATCCAGCCGAGTGTCGAGGAGAGTTCCACAAGACTGACGGCGTGGTGACGATCTTGATGTGTTATCGGCGCGAGGCTTCGCCTAAGCTTGACGATATGACCGAGGTGGAATATGGTGGAGGGGCACCGCACACGGCTAAGGAACGATCCGTAGATCAAACTTGTGTGTTCAAGGTGCCCCCTGCCCCGTATATAAAGGAGGGAGGGGGGCCGGCCGGCCCCTATAGGCGCGCCAAGGAGGGGGAAGTCCTCCTCCTGGTTGAGTAGGACTCCCTTTCCTAGTCCAACTAGGAAGGGAGGGAAGGAAAAGAGGAGAGGGAGAGGAAGGGGGCCGCCCCCTCCTTGTCCTATTCGGACTCCCACAGGGCGCCACCTCTGGTGCGGCCCTCTCTCTCCCTCTTGGCCCACTAAGGCCCATAACTTCCCGGGGTTCCAGGTAACCCCTCCCACTCCGGTTTTCTCCGGAAACTTCCGAACCTTTCCGTGTCCGAATATAGCCGTCCAATATATCAATCTTTATGTCTAGATCATTCCGAGACTCCTTGTCATGTCCGTGATCACATCGGGACTCGAACTTCTTCGGTACATCAAAATACATAAACTCATAATAACATCATCGAAACCTTAAGCGTGCGGACCCTACGGTTCGAGAACAATGTAGACATGACCGAGACACGTCTCGGTCAATAACCAATAGCGGGACCTGGATGCCCATATTGGCTCCTACATATTCTCTGAAGATCTTTATCGGTCGGACCGCATAACAACATACGTTGTTCCCTTTGTCATCGGTATGTTACTTGCCCGAGATTCGATCGTCGGTATCCAATACCTAGTTCAATCTCGTTACGCAAGTCTCTTTACTCGTTCCGTAATACATCATCTCACAACTAACTCATTAGTTGCAATGCTTGCAAGGCTTAAGTGATGTGTATTACCGAGAGGGCCCAGATACCTCTCCGAGCAATCGGAGTGACAAAACCTAATCTCGAAATCGTCAACCCAACATCCGCCTTTGGAGACACCGTAGTACTCCTTTATAATCACCCGATTCGTTGTGACGTTTGGTAGCACCAAAGTGTTCCTCCGTAAACGGAGTTGCATAATCTCATAGTTACAGGAACATGTATATGTCATGGATAAAAGCAAGTAGCAACATACTAAGCGATCGTGTGCTAAGCTAATGGAATGGGTCATGTCAATCGATCATTCTTCTAATGATGTGACCTTGTTAATCAAATAACAACTCCTTGTTCATGGTCGAAACATAACCATCTTTGATTAACAAGCTAGTCTAGTAGAGGCATACTAGTGACATCTTGTTTGTCTATACATTCACACATGTATCATGTTTCCGGTTAATACAATTCTAGCATGAATGATAAACATTTATCATGAAATAAGGAAATAAATAATAACTTTATTATTGCCTCTAGGGCATATTTCCTTCAATGGGCACGTAGTCTTGGAACTCAAGTGATGCCATAGCGATCTTCTTCTCTTCCTCATAGTTGTGCAAACGAAAGATCTTGTCGACCTTCAATGCCCATGGAAGGTACTCTTCGGGATCATTGCTTCCATTGAACTTGGGCACGGTGAACTTGAGCTTGCCATAGCGTTGCTCTTCATTGTGTTGGGGTCGAGAGTGATGGTGATGCCCTTGATGTGGAGGATTGTCAACCTCATATTTCTCTTGGCGTGGAGGACTTCCAATGTTATCTTGCTCTTGATGAACTTGAGGTTGTGGAGGGGCTTGTCGAGCTTGGGGAGGAGCTTGACGAACTTGACGATGCACTCTTGCTTGGTAGGTTTGCTCTTGAATTTCTTCGCGAAGAGCTTCCTCTTAATTGCGCCTATCTCGGTTACAGTTGGCAATGGCTCGACTTGATTCTTGAATGGCACATTGCGCCTCAAGAGCTTGTGCTTCACGTTGTTGTTGTTGTTGAAGACGTTGAGCGTCAGCATCTTGTTCGTCTTGGTGTTGTCGCGCTCCCTCTTCCTCTTGGTGACGTTGACGTTGTCGTTCTTGAGCTTGTGCAAGAGGAGCTTGGTGTTGGCGATGACAATGTGGTTGCTCGGCGAATTGCTCTTGTGGATGATTGCCGTGCAGAGGATTGCGAGTGGCTTGACGGCCTTGACGCGCGGCTCAACGTAGAGTGTTCGATGTCGGTGTACTTGAGCCGATGTAACATCCCAAATTTTCAATTTGGAATGTTATACATTAGATCATCATTGCATATCATATTTTATTGCATTTTGGTTTGATCCTAGAAATTTCACGCAACTCAAGGACCCACGGAGAGAGTTGGGGATTTTTTTATTTTCATATTTGAGTTTTCTCAAATTTTGAAAATAGGATCATTTGATTTTAATTATTTTATCTTTGAATATTTCTTTAATCAAAATAAGAGAGAGGGAATAAAATGAATGTCCCAAAATAAATAAATTTTCGGGATTTAATAATAAAATCAAATAAGATTTTATTTCGGAGTTTTATCGCTATTTTATTTGAATTTAGGAAAAATACGCATTTTTCAAAATTGAATTTTAGGCCCAAATAAATGTTCATCTTGTCCGGCTTATTTTTAGAGGAAGGGGAAAATTTATTTCGGGATTTTTGGAGTCCGTTTAGTATTTCTTTTTTTTTTCTGCATGTCGTTATTATTTAAAAAAAAGGAAACCGACTCCGGGCCGTACCCGAGCGGGACTCCGCCCGGGGGGGCTTTATAAGCCGGGGCGCCCTTGCCCCAAAGCCCACACCGCCAACGAAGCGCACCCACGTCCCAAACCCTAACCCTAGCCGCCGCCGCCGCGCCATGCGCCGCCGCCGCCTTGCCATGCCTTGCCTTGGACCGCCGGACCCGCCGCCACCTCGCCGAGCCGCGGGACCCGCCGCCACCTCGCCGCCTCGCCGGACCGAGGTAGCCACCGGTTTTTTATAAAACCGATCATTTTTTTAGAACCCTAGATCCGTTTTTTTAGATCGGTTCGTCGGTTTTCTCGGTTTAGTTATTTAACGGACGTTCGTCCGTACATTCGTTTTAACGAACGGTTTTTGTCGATTAGCCGCAGACAGCGAACGTTCGTTCGCTAGCCTGTTCATCCGTTTTTCTTTTTCCCGGATTTTTCGCGATTATTTCCGATTGCGATTTCTGATCCGATTTTTGTTCCAGTATAACTTTTCGCTCGTTTATCGGAATCAGGCGATTCAAGCGCCTAGAGTTTCATCTCGAAACCCTCTTTCCGTTTAACCAACTCAAACAAGTTTTTGCTACTGTAAAATTTGACTTAGGTCCAGATTAGTAAACAAAGCTTGTTTCTTTCGCCGTTTGAGTTTCGTTGCTTCGTTTGATTTGATTCTTTTTGCAAACCGGAGTTCTTAAGTTGAACTTTCTAGTTAGATCTCTTATTTTAGTTTTACCTATGCGTGAGATGAGTGCTTATTGTATGCTTGTTTGTTTACGATTGAGTACCCGGAGTGCGCAACTTGCTACTACGAGTCTCTAGGTTCCGCGGATCATCAGCAAGGCAAGTAACACTTTGATCATACCTCTTTACTACCCAGTTTTATTGCATTAGATCAATCCTCAAACAATTGCATGATTAGGATCTGATTAATATGTGGGTTTTGGTTGGTAGATGAGGTAGTACCTATTGTCCTGTTTATTATCAAACCCTTGAGAGTTACTTCTACGTTTGCTTATATTGCTATGCTATGCTAGTAGACGTGGATTGGGTGAGTGTATTCCATGATAGATGTGAGATTGTTAATTAATGGTTAACTTAAGGTGGCAACTTCAATACACATCTGGGTGGATTGAGGCACCTGGGGAACCTAGTGTTGCCTATATTTTTGGAAATCCCGGGGTACCGTGTGATTCTCCTATGGACCGCCACCCAGGCTCAAAGGGATCATGAGATTATTCATTCTAGAAACTTCCGTGTGCAGCCGCAAGCTACTATGGGCTCTAGCATAGTTGAGGATGTTGTGTGACCTCTTTCAATGGTAGACTAGCAGATGTAGGGGATGTAGGTTGGTATTGTCTGTTGGAAATATGCCCTAGAGGCAATAATAAAAGGATTATTATTATATTTCCTTGTTCATGATAATTGTCTTTATTCATGCTATAACTGTATTATCCGGAAATCGTAATACACGTGTGAATACATAGACCATAATATGTCCCTAGTAAGCCTCTAGTTGACTAGCTCGTTGATCAACAAATAGTCATGGTTTCCTGACTATGGACATTAGATGTCGTTGATAACGGGACCACATCATTCGGAGAATGATGTGATGGACAAGACCCAATACTAAGCATAGCACAAGATCGTGTAGTTCGATTTGCTAGAGCTTTTCCAATGTCAAGTATCTTTTCCTTAGACCATGAGATCGTGTAACTCCCGGATACCATAGGAGTGCTTTGGGTGTACCAAACGTCACAACGTAACTGGGTGACTATAAAGGTGCACTATGGTATCTCCGAAAGTGTCATTGGGTTGACACGGATCGAGGCTGAGATTTGTCATCCGTATGACGTAGAGGTATCTCTGGGCCCACTCGGTAATGCATCATCATAATGAGCTCAAAGTGACCAAGTGTTTGGTCACGGTATCATGCATTACGGTACGAGTAAAGTGACTTGCCGGTAACGAGACTGAACAAGGTATTGGGATACCGACAATCGAGTCTCGGGCAAGTAACATACCGATTGACAAAGGGAATTGTATACGGGGTTGATTGAATCCTCGACATCGTGGTTCATCCGATGAAATCAGCGTGGAACATGTGCGAGCCAACATGGGTATCCAGATCCCGCTATTGGTTATTGGCCAGAGAGCTGTCTCGGTCATGTCCGCATGATTCCCGAACCCATAGGGTCTACACACTTAAGGTTCAGTGACACTAGGGTTATTAGGAAGACTTGTATGTGATTACCGAATGTTGTTCGGAGTCCCGTATGAGATCCCGGACGTCACGAGGAGTTCTGGAATAGTTCGGAGGTGAAGATTTATATATAGGAAGTCTGTTTTGACCATCGGGAAAGTTTGGTGTCACCGGTATTGTACCGGACCACCGGAAGGGTCTGGAGGTCCACCGGTGGGGCCACCTATCCGGAGGGCCCGTGGGCTGAAGTGGGAGGGGAACCAGCCCCTAGTGGGCTGGTGCCCCCCCTTGGGCCCCCCTTGCGCCTAGGGTTGGAAACTCTAGGGTGGGGGGGGGGGCGCACCACTTGCCTTGGGGGGCACTCCACCCCCTGGCTGCCGCCCCCTTGGGAGATTCCCATCTCCAGGCCCCCTCGGGGGCCTATATAAAGGAGGGGGGAGGGAGGGCAGCGGCACCCCTGAGTCTTGGCGCCTCCCTCCCCCTGCTACACCTCTTCCTCCTCCTGCAGTTGCTTGGCGAAGCCCTGCTGGAGTACTGCATCTCCACCACCACCACGCCGTCGTGCTGCTGCTGGAGCCTTCTTCCTCAACCTCTCCTTCCCCCTTGCTGGATCAAGAAGGAGGAGACGTCATCCGCTCCGTCGTGTGTTGAAAGCGGAGGTGCTGTCAGCTCAAAGACTTGGTCATCGGTGATTTGGATCACGGCGAGTACGACTCCATCATCCCGTTCTCTTGAGCGCTTCGCTCATGATCTACAAGGGTATGTAGATGCACTCCTATCACTCGTTGCTTAGATGAACTCATAGATGGATATTGGTGAAACCGTAGGAAATTTTTTAATTTTCTGCAACGTTCCCCTACACTGTCTACCCAGAGTAAAGAGCTAATGCTTCTGAAAGACTATGTCTCGGTCATCCATTTCTCAAACACCATGTAGTGCGAGAAATCCAACGGAGGAGATCGAGTCTTGCGGGGAAAAGTGTGGAAACCTCTGCAGAGTGTACAAACTAAACATGGTTAGCCATGTCCCCGGTTATGGACGTTTTGAGTATCTAGTACCTGGATTATCATGTGAATCTCATCATGTTACTTAATTTAATTTTGTTGGGTTAATGATGATGCTTAGTTGGGATTGAGTTGGAGGAACCTTCTCAATGTTTAACAACAACCATGGTAGTTAAATAAAATTTATTCCTTTGATGTAGGGAAAAATTGGCTTTATGTAAAACTGTAACCATAGAGCTTTCCACCAGCCATATATGCATGTAGTGATAGCATTATTCTGTTCATTACTCTCTATGTGTTACATTGCGGCATATTCCATGTCTTGACCCGTTTTCGGCTGCAACGTTCATGTTGCGCACTTTTGAACGACAGTAAGGTGCCTTAGGTCATGGTCTTTCACTTTCGGTGATCTTTGTTGGAGTTGATGGACTCGCTTTATCTTCCAAGCCTTCATTGTTATCATTATCGGATGGCCTTAAGCCATATTTATTGTAATAAGTTCTCTTTTGAGACATTCGATGTAATAAGTGTGTGATTGCTACTCTGTTATAAATCCTTCAAGCATCTTGTGCGTGTCAAGATTATCGATCGAGGATGACATCGATGCATAGAGATCAGTATTTTTGAGTCCGGTCGCTACAAGATGGTATCGAGCACCACGATTGTGAGACACGACCACTAAGCTAAAGCCCTAGATCACTACTCTCTTCTCATTTCTGACTCCTCACCTTTTCTACTCTTTAGGATGGTGGATGCAAGGAACAAGTTCACACAACCAGATGAAGATACACCCTTTGGACGCCACTTGAAGGAAGTCACTAGGTACCTGAATATCGGAGTGCCAAGCTTCACCGGAACCTACATCGCCACTTTACCAGAAGACGAGCGTTTGATGATTCAAATTCAAGTTCCAGGAAGGACGTTCATGCCCGTCACTGAGCCCATAGAGTTTTCCTTTGATGCACCAACCCGGAGTCTAGGAAAGAGCATGGCAGCCCACATCACCATGGGACGCATGGAGAAGTTTACCACAAGGATCTCAAGGATACTATTTACCAGATTTGTGGGCGCCGAGATGAGCAATGGGAGATGATCAGCACCAGGAAGGATAGATCAATTGCAGCTTTCATCCAGGAGTTAAACCAGCACATTCATCGCCAGGAGAACCAGATGTGCGTAGGCATGATAGATCTGAAGAAGGAAATGACCAAGATCACTGAGCTGGAGGAAGAACTTAAGTCTACAGGCGATGGATATGAGGAGGAAATGACGACACTCGTGGAGAAGAATGATGATCTGAAGAAGAAGCTAAAGGTAATTATGGGATTTCCTGCGACTGGAGGAGAAGATGATGATTGCACTTGCCCGGAGAATTACATCATCATCGACGACACCGATTCGGACCCCGGCGATAGCGATGATGACTTTGTTGATGAAGCTGGAGCAGATATCATGGAGTCTTCGACTGATCAATTTTTCTAGTCGACCACCATAACAGTAGTAGTATCCCCCCATGTATATAGTATAGTCCGAGCACTTTCGTAATGATAGCTAGACCGTTGTATGCCCTTGTTTGAATTGATTGAAGTGATATTGATTCTGTTTGTCTCATGTGCATATGGGTAGTGTTTTATCTCTAGACCTTATTCTATTATGTATTCTCATCTTTTCTAAAACCCTCAGTTGACTCCGAGACGTGACAATGGATTTGCTTTCCCACCGGAGCTCACTTAGTTGATCCAAAGAGAGAATGCATTGATCACGATACTAGTCGAGTAATCGAATCGGTGGAACAACAACAACAACAACAACAAGCCACCACCACCACCACCTGTTGATCACTTAGCCCATTTCTTGAGGCTGAATCCGCCGGTGTTCTCCAAAGAGCACCGAGTGATAGTTGCAGATGATTGGCTCCGCAAGATGGGAAGGAGTTGACCACCGTAGGATGCACAGATCTCGGAGAAGGTGCGTTTTGCCGCACATCGACTTGATGGACCCGCAACATCATGGTGGGAGAATTTCACACCACTTATCCTATCGACATTGTCACATGGGACCCGCCAATTGAAGCTTTCCGTCGCCCATGTTTTAGCAGGAGCTATGGTCATGAAGAAGCGTGAGTTTCGCAACTTGCACCAAGGAGGACATACAGTTAGCCAGTATGTGGATGATTTTTGTAAGCTAGCACGTTATGCTCCGGATGACATTGCTATGGATGCAGCTAAGCAGGAGAAATTTCTGGAAGGACTGAATGATGAGCTGAGCATGCAGTTGATGGTGGCAACCTTCAACAACTACCAGGAGTTGGTAGACCGAGCTCTCATGATTGAAGGGAAGCAGTAGTAGATTGACAGCCGCAAGAGGAAGTATGGACAAGGGAAGTACAATTCTAGAGCTCAGCAGAAGCCTCATTTTACCCCGAACTCGGGAGGACCTTTTCAGCATACCCATGGAGGTCACAACCATAATGGAGGGAGTTCGCACAACCATAGTGGCCCCAAGAATGGTAATGGGAATGGAGGAAGCAACGGACAGAACCGTACCAACCCATCAACATCAGCCAAGAGGGATCTAAGCCACATTACCTGTTTCAAGTGCCAGAAGACCGGGCATTATGCCACTGAATGTCCTGAAGCTAAGAATGGAAATGGAAATGGAAGCTCTGGGAAGAAGCCTAACCCTTTCAACAGGGACAGGTGAACCACATTAGCGTGGAGGAGGTTGAAGCCCAGCCCGATGTAGTAATAGGTAAGTTTTTGGTTAAGTCATTTACTGCAAACGTTCTTTTTGATACTGGTGCATCACATTCATACATATCAAGGGGATTTGTGGATAAGTATAAACTGCCAACCCAAGCCCTTAGGTCACCCATGTTAGTAACCTCGCCAGGAGCAGAGTATATGGCTAGTCTATGGTGTGATCGGTTACCATTAAGGATTGGTAACTATGTGTTCCCCTTAGACCTAATAGTATTGGAGTCGCAAGGACTGGATGTGATATTAGGGATGGATTGGTTATCAAAGTATGGAGGGAACATTGAATGCGCCAGTAAGTCGATTTTGCTTACCACCCCAGAAGGAAGGAGGATCAAGTATGTATCCTGTCATGTGCCCAAGAGGACTCAAGTGAATTCCTTATCAGGAGTTGTACAGGAGGAAGTACCAGTGGTGAAGGATTTCCCTGACACATTTGCAGAGGAGTTGCCAGGCATGCCACCGGATAGAGACATTGAGTTTCTGATTGAGCTTTTGCCAGGCACAGGGACAATATCTAAGAGATTGTACAGGATGCCCGCAAAAGATTTGGAGGAAATTAAGAAGCAGATTAAGGAGTTACTGGATAAAGGCTATATTCGCCCAAGTTCGTCACCTTGGGGATCACCATTGCTTCTAGTGGAGAAGAAGGATGGATCATTGAGGATGGTTGTTGATTATCGAGGATTGAATGAAGTGACAATCAAGAACAAGTACCCACTGCCGATGATCAATGATCTATTTGACCAGTTGCAAGGAGCTAAGGTATTTTCCAAGATTGATCTGCGATCAGGATACCACCAGCTGAAGATTTGAGAGCAGGATATACCTAAGACAACTTTTACCACCAGGTACGGGCTATATGAGTACACCGTTATGTCATTTGGTCCGACTAACGCACCTGCCTATTTTCATGAACATGATGAACAAGGTGTTTATGGAGTTTCTGGATAAGTTCTTCGTGGTGTTCATTGATGATATTTTGGTCTACTTGAAGAATGAAGAGGAGCATAAGGAGCATTTGCGTTTGGTACTTGGGAAGCTCAGAGAACATCAATTATATGCCAAGTTCAGCAAGTGTGAGTTTTGGTTGAAGGAAGTTGGATTCCTCGGACATGTTATATCCGGAGAAGGAATAGCAGTAGACCCCACCAAAGTTGTCACTGTGACAAATTGGGAAGCACCCACGTCAGTTGGAGAGATCCGGAGTTTCATTGAGAATTTCTCGAAGATTGCAAAACCCATGACGGAGTTGTTGAAGAAGGACACCAAGTTCAAATGGACTGAGGAATGTGAGGCCAGTTTTCAAGAGTTGAAGAAATGTTTGGTTACATCACCGGTGTTGATTCTGCCAGATCAGCGCAAGGATTATGAAGTATATTGCGACGCTTCTCATCGAGGACTTGGAGCAGTACTTATGCAGGAGGGGAGAGTCGTTTCGTATGCCTCACGACAGCTTAAGCCCCATGAGTTGAATTATGCCACACATGATTTGGAGTTAGCAGCCGTAGTGCATGCGTTGAAGACATGGAGACATTTTCTCATCGGATACCATTGTGAGGTGTACACGGATCACAAGAGTTTGAAGTACATCTTCACACAGAAGGAGTTCAATCTCAAGCAAAGGAGATGGTTGGATCTCATAAAAGATTATGATATGAGACTGCATTATCACCCCGGAAAGGCTAACGTAGTAGCCGATGCGTTGAGCCGCAAGAGCCATGTCAACACACTCTTGACCGGAGAGTTACCAAAGGAACTAGCCGAGGATCTTCGTGAGCTATGCTTGGAGATAGTTCCGAGAGGCTATGTAGCACCATTGGAGATTCAGTCTACTTTGATGGATAAGATCAGAGAAGCTCGGAAGACAGATAAGGAGATTGCCGAGATAAAGGAGAAGATGCGCAAAGGAAAAGCTAAGGGATTTCGTGAGGATGAGCACGATACCTTATGGTTTGAGGACCACGTTTATGTGCCTAACGACCCGGAGATCAGGAAGTTGATTCTGCAAGAGGCCCATGATTCACCGTATTCGATTCACCCAGGAAATACCAAGATGTATCTGGATTTGAAGGACACTTTCTGGTGGACCGGAATGAAGAAGGATATTGCGGAGTATGTAGAAATTTGTGATGTATGTCAAAGAGTGAAGGCAGAACATCAGAAGCTAGCAGGATTGCTACAGCCATTGCCGATACCCGAATGGAAGTGGGATAAGCTAGGCATGGATTTTATTACGGGATTGCCCAAGACTCATTCAGGCTATGACTCAATATGGGTTGTAGTCGATCGTTTGATGAAGGTAGCTCATTTCATCCCAGTGAAGACCACTTACAGAAGTGCTAAGTTGGCAAATATATACATGACCAGGATCGTATGTCTGCATGGAGTTCCGAGGACCATTGTATCAGATAGAGGAACCCAGTTTACCTCAAAGTTCTGGAATCAGTTGCATGAAACTTTGGGTACCAGGCTAGAGTTCAGCACAACTTTTCATCCACAGACAGATGGACATGCTGAGAGCTTGTGCGCTAGATTATGGATCTAGTTGGGACAACAATTTGCCATATGCAGAGTTCTCTTACAACAACAGTTATCAATCCAGTTGAAAGATGGCCCCTTTCGAAGCTTTGTATGGAAGGAGGTGTAGGACACCATTGTTGTGGGATGAAGTTGGAGACCGTCAGTTGTGTGGACCAGATTTGATCAAGGAGTCGGAAGAGAAGGTTAAGCTAATTGGCGATAGGCTCAAGGTAGCCCAGTCCAGGCAGAAGAGCTATGCAGATTCTAAATGCAAGGAGACAGTTTACGAAGTCGGAGACAGAGTTTATCTTCGTGTGTCCCCACTTCAAGGAGTTAAGCGTTTTGGAGTTAAGGGAAAGTTAGCGCCACGTTTTGTGGGACCATACAAAGTTTTGGAGCGTATGGGAGAAGTTGCTTACAAGTTGGAATTGCCCGAAGGATTGTCAGGAGTTCATGATGTGTTCCACGTTTCCCAGTTGAAGAAGTGCCACACAGAGATGGCTGATATACCGCTAAGAGATACAATGCCACTGGAAGCGATTCAGTTGGACATCGATTTGACCTATGAGGAGAAACCAGTTAAGATTCTCGAGTTTTCCACCCAAGTCATGCGCAGCAAGGTTATCAAGTTTTGGAAAGTTCAGTGGAGCCACCATACTGAGGATGAAGCCACCTGGGAGCGAGAGGAATATCTACTGAAGGACCACCCTCACCTATTTTCTAGCCAACCCGAATCTCGAGGGCGAGATTCATCTTAAGGGGGGTAGGTTTGTAACATCCCAAATTTTCAATTTGGAATTTTATACATTAGATCATCATTGCATATCATATTTTATTGTATTTTGGTTTGGTCCTAGAAATTTCACGCAACTTAAGGACCCACGGAGAGACTTGGGGATTTTGTTATTTTCATATTTGAGTTTTCTCAAATTTTGAAAATAAGATCATTTGATTTTAATTATTTTATCTTCGAATATTTCTTTAATCAAAATAAGAGAGAGGGAATAAAATGACTTTCCCAAAATAAAGAAATATTGGGGATTTAATAATAAAATCAAATAAGATTTTATTTTGGAGTTTTATCACTATTTTATTTGAATTTAGGAAACATACATGTTTTTCAAAATTGCATTTTAGGCCCAAATAAATGTTCATCTTGTCTGACTTATTTTTGGAGGACGGGAAAATTTATTTCGGGATTTTTGGGGTCCGTTTAGTATTTCCTTTCTTTCTTTTTCTGCATGTCGTAATTATTTAAAAAAAGGAAACCGACTCCTGGCCGTACCCGAGCGGGACTCCGCCCAGGGGGGCTTTATAAGTTAGGGGCTCCCTGCCCCGAAGCCCACACCATCACCGAAGCCCACCCGCGCCCCAAACCGTAACCCTAGCTGCCGCCCCGTCGCCGCCGCCGCCGTCATGTCCGTCGCCGTCGCTGGATTGCCGCCGCCATGGCGCCCATCCATGCTCTCCGCCCCCGCCAGCTGACCAGCGCCGCCCGCCGTCGAGTCGCGAGTCCCGCCGCCACCTCGCCGAGCCAGCGGACCACCGCCACCTCGCCGCCTCGCCGGAGACCTCGCCGGACCCAAGGTAGCCGCCGCCGTTTTTTTATAAAACCAATCGGTTTTTTTAGAATCCTAGATCCTTTTTTAGATCGGTTCGTCGGTTTTCTCGGTTTAGTTATTTAACGGACGTTCGAACGTACGTTCGTTTTAACAAACGGTTTTCATCGTTTAGTCGCAGACAGCGAACATTCGTTCTTTAGCCTATTCGTCCGTTTGTCTTTTTCCCGGATTTTTCGCGATTATTTCCGATCGCGATTTCTGATCCAATTTTCGAGTATAACTTTTCGCTCGTTTATAGGAATCAGGCGATTGAAGCGCCTAGAGTTTCGCCTCGAAACCCTCTTTCCGTTTAACCAACTCAATCAAGTTTTTGCTACTCTAAAATTTGACTTAGGTCCAGATTAGTAAACAAAGCTTGTTTCTTTCGCCTTTTGAGTTTCGTTGCTTCGTTTGATTTGATTCTTTTTGCAAACCGGAGTTCTTAAGTAACTTTCTGGTTAGATCTCTTATTTGAGTTTTACCTATGCATGAGATGAGTACTTATTGTATGCTTGTTTGTTTGCGATAAAGTACCCGGAGTGCGCAGCTTGCTACTACGAGTCTCTAGGTTTCACGGATCATCAGCAAGGCAAGTAACACTTTGATCATACCTCTTTACTACCCAGTTTTATTGCATTAGATCAATCCCCAAACAATTGCATGATTTGGATCTAATTAATATGTGGGTTTTGGGAGGTAGATGAGGTAGTACCTATTGTCCTGTTTATTATCAAACCCTTGAGAGTTACTTCTACGTTTGCTTATATTGCTATGCTATGCTAGTAGACGTGGATTGGGTGAGTGTATTCCATGACAGATGTGAGATTGTGAATTAATGGTTAACTTAAGGTGGCGACTTTAATACACATCTGGGTGGATTGAGGCACCTGGGGAACCCAGTGTTGCCTGTATTTTTGGAAATCCCGGGGTACCGTGTGATTCTCCTGTGGACCGCCACCCAGGCTCAAAGGGATCATGAGATTATTCATGCTAGAAACTTCCGTGTGCAGCCGCAAGCTACTATGGACTCTAGCATAGTTGAATATGTTGTGTGACCTCTTTTAGTGGTAGACTAGCAGATGTAGGGGATGTTGGTTGGTACTGTCTACCCAGAGTAAAGAGCTAATGCTTCTGAAAGACTATGTCTCGGTCATCCGTTTCTCAAACACCATGTAGTGCGAGAAATCCAACGGAGGAGATAGAGTCTTGCGGGGAAAAGTACGGAAACGTCTGCAGAGTGTACAAACTAATCATGGTTAGCCGTGTCCCCGGTTATGGATGTTTTGAGTATCTAGTACCTAGATTATCATGTGAATCTCATCATGTTACTTAATTTAATTTTGTTGGGTTAATGATGATGCTTAATTGGTATTGAGTTGGAGGAACCGTCTCAATGTTTAACAACCACCATGATAGTTAAATAAAATTTATTCCTTTGATGTAGGAAAAAATTGGCTTTATGCAAAACTGTAACCATAGAGCTTTCCACTAGCCATATATGCATGTAGTGATAGCATTATTCTTTTCATTACTCTCTATGTGTTACATTGCCAGCATATTCCATGTGCTGACCCGTTTTCGGGCTGCAACGTTCATGTTGCATACTTTTCAGACGACGAGTAAGGTGTCTTAGGGTGTGGTCTTTCACTCAGTGATGCCGTTGGAGTTGATGGACTCGCTTTATCTTCCAAGCCTTCGCTATTATTGTTATTAGATTGCCTTAAGCCATATTTATTGTAATAAGTTCTCCTTTGAGACATTCGATGTAATAAGTGTGTGATTGCTACTCTGTTATAAATCCTTGAAGTACTGTGCGTGTCAGCATTACCGATCCAGGGATGACAGTGATGCACATAGATCAGGCTGTTTGAGGTCTGGTCGCTACAGCCGGAGAGGGTGTCATTGGAGTGTCGACTCGAGCGGCTCTGTCTTGAGTTGGATGAAGTGGTAGAATGGCGGTTCACCAACAAGGTACAAATCTCGTCCATTCTTGCATCGTTCTCTTGTTTGTGGGCGTCGAGCTTGTTGTTGAAGTAGTCTCTTGTTCGTTGCTCGGAGAGTCGCAAGTCAGTGGCGGGATTGTCGATGCGTCGCTCATTGCTTGTTGTTCTTGATGCAAAGCTCATCGTGCACCGAAGAGGATGACATGTCGTCATCTTGCTCGATGAAGAGTGGGTTGGTATAAGAACTTGGCGTATCCATCATTCCAAGCAAATATGTGAGTGGGAGAAAGAGAAGAACTTATACCAAATGTACCTTGACCGATGTTGAAGATGATCAATGATCACTCAAATGTGGAACAAGGATATAGCACAATTGGTACCAATTCTTGTCGGTTCTCACACCTACACAAGTAAAAGCTTATGGTGGAGCTCGGTTAGGATGGTGGCACAAAATTTGACGCAATTGCTAGTGAGACTAAAAAATGTTGTAAAAGATTCACAAATTTGCAAATTCAACAAGTAGACCAATAGCAAGATATCGTACACAGAAACACACAAGCAAATAGATAAGTGGGGTCGTGCAACCAAGGAATGAGACAAATGTGGAATCCACAAAAATGCTCTTGTTGCACAACGCTAGAGAGACACTAGCACAATTGCACAATAGGCGGATACGAAACTTGTGCACAACCTACTAGGCAAAAATACAACGACTTCTACCACAAGTATGCTATATGTATGGTATTCCGATGGTATGATCCAAGATGATCGAGTATGACAATCTTAATGTAGTATGATGCTATGGTTCTTGTGTATAAACTCTTTGCTTATCTTTCCCTTTTGCCTAAAAGCTTGTTTGGCTCTTCCTCTTTTGAGCTCTTTTCTCATGCAAAACTTCATGAACCAAGATAGCAATTGTGTATATGCGATGACAACTTTGTGACACAAGAGATGATACCAAGATATGTACCACGATGATATGGTATGTATGCTATGGGAAGTATGATCACTAATGTGCACAAGTCACGTTGCCGGCAATACTCAAAGGCTAGTCTCAGTGGGTAAGCAACGCAAAAGGCTGTGGAGTTATCAATGCAATGGCAAGGAATAGACGAAGATGTCGTCGAGGTTACCATCGAGGCAGTCGTGTGTAAGCACGGACGGTTGTTGGCGATGATGAGTCCTTGGCAAAGTTGAGCGGTCGTGATGTTGATATCGAACCGTACCTATATAGCCGAAACACAATAGGACACGGGAACCACAACTCGAATTCTCAAAGACCAAAACATGTCAAAATTGACGGAGTTGATAGTGAGTAAGTAATGGTGGTGTTTGCGGAAAGCGGTGGTGATATGCGGAAGTGATGGTGGTATGCGGAAGTATGTGTGGGCACCGGAACAAAATTTGGCGAAAGTTAGGCAGGGAACGGCACGGTGGATGGAGTTGTTGCTATCAGGGGCCGGATGTTCGGGGTCGCCGGATGTCCGGGGGTCACGGGCCGGATGTCCGGGCTGGGGATCTGTGGACGAACTTGATGAACTCCCCGGCGAAATGTCAAATTCGGGGGATTTTGTGGATGGAAATTGCGGAGATGATGGGGGAATGCTAGATCCACTCGTGGCAAAGCAAATCCATGGATCAAATCCAACAAAACTTCATCACACCAACAAATCACAAAAAAACTTTGGGGCTATTTTTGGTGGGGATTTTTGAAATTGGGGAAGAACACAACAAAATCAAGCTAGAAAACAAAGGGTAGGGGCACCAAATACGTGATCAACGTGGCTCATGACACTAAGATGATGTAGGGTAGAACCCTAGAAGCCCGATCTTTCATGATTGGAGGGGATCCTACGAAGAACACGAAGAACACGAGGGGAAACACAAGAGAAATCACTCAACCAATAAGATATGGTCACACATATGCTAGATCCTTGAAACACAAAGAGATACACGATCCGAATCCAACAAGGGACGATACAAGTGGCGGTAGTTCTTCTCCATGAGGAGGTCTTGAGGGGGGTCTTCCCATAAAGGGGTCTTGAATCTGCTTGGGGGATCTTCTCCAAAGAGGTCGTGAACTCCAATGGAGAAGTAACCAAGTGGATGAGCAAAGCCCTCACACAAATATGAGCTAATCCTTTTCTAACCCTAGAAAGAGGGCGGAGGAGGAGTGTATATAGTCTAGGGGGGCGAAGGGGTACATGGGCCTCAACCCTTTACATTGTGCGTAGACAGGGAAGGCCGGACGTCCGGGCGTCGGGCCGGATGTCCGGGCGCTCATGAGGCGCCGGATGTATGGGCTGGCCTGGCGCCATCTTGGAGCTCCCTGGATAGGGCTGGTCCGGATGTCTGGGCGTCGGCCAGATGTCCGGGACGTCGTGAGGGGTCGGATGTCCGGGGTCGTGCCTGGATGTCTGGGCTGGCGGGGCAGGCTTTGATGCTCCCTGGATGACTTATTTGGATGTCCGGGCTGGTGGCCGGATTCCGGCGTGACGGGCCAGATATCCGGGCTGGCCGCTGGATTTCCGGGCCCTGTAGACTTGGCCGCTAGTCCTAGGCTGCAGGCGACACCTCTAGGGGCCGGATATCCAGGGCCATGGCCGGATGTCAGGGTCCTGGAAGCTGTTCTTGTCTCCTTCCGTTGGTTCTCTTCATCCGTGGACTTGGTAGCTTGACCATCTTCATGTGCATCCTCGGGAGTGTTCTCTTGGTACCTAATCATGCACAACATTCCGGACTTAGGTAGTAGCCATGTCTCGAGCGGATCATATGAGATATCACTAAGGAAAGAAGTCACCTCGGTCTCGAGAGCTCTAGCTCGTGCTTGTGTCATAGGTCCTCTTCTCACTTGGTGATATGATGGTAGGTCCATGGGGATGACCGTAGGATGCTCTGCATCATCTCCCCTCCCTTGGGAAAGATCCGACCTTGAATCTAAATCCTCATCACCATGGTACGGGGAGAGATCGTTGACGTTGAAGATGTCTCTCACGGAGTACTTGTCCCGTGGGATGTCGATCTTTTAGGCGTTGTTGTAGTAGCGTTCAAGCACCTTGAAGGGTCCATCGACTCGTGGTAGAAGTTTGGACTTGCGTTCGTCGGGAAGCGTTCCTTGCAAAGGTGTAGCCACACAAGATCTCAAATGTTGAATATCACGGGTTGCTTGTTGATGTTGAGCTTGGTCGCGAGTCGTTTTACTTGGCGCTCGATGGTGTGCCTTGTATCTTCATGCATCTTCTTGAGGTAGTTCACTGCGTCCATGTTGATGCGCTCTTGTAGTGGTAGAGGAAGAATGTCCAATGGGGACAACAGGTTGAAACCGTAGACGACCTCTAAGGGGGACTTGCCGATAGTCGAATGTCGTGCGCGGTTGTAGGCGTACTCGGCAATGTGTAGACACTCCTCCCACTCCTTGATGTTCCTCTTGATCAACACACATAGTAGAGTGGAGAGTGTTTGGTTCGTCACCTCTGTTTGGCCGTCGGTTTGAGTATGGTATGCCGAAGAGAACAAGAGCTTGATTTCGAGCTTGGCCCATAGAGTCTTCCAAAAGTAACTCAAGAACTTACGTCGCGGTCCGAGACAATTGTCTTTGGCACTCCATGTAGGCGCAAGATTTCCCTACAAAAAATATTTTCAATATGTGAAGCATCATCTATCTTGTTGCATGGGATAAAATGAGCCATCTTAGAGAATCGGTCCACAACAACAAACACAAAATCCTTTCCATTTTCAGTTCTAGGCAAACCAAGTACAAAGTCCATGCTAATGTCTTCCCAAGGTTGATAAGGAATAGGATGGGGCATGTAAAGACCATGGGATTGAGCTTTTGACTTAGCTTTGAGACATGTAGAGCATCGGTTGGTGAAGCGTGAGACGTCGCGAAACATCTTGGGCCAAAAATAGTTCTTGGAGAGCGTGGTGAATGTCTTGTCGCGTCCAAAGTGTCCCATGAGTCCGCCTCCATGAGCCTCTTGCAAAAGGAGCAAACGAAGAGAAGACTCGGGAATACAAAGTTTGTTAGCTCTCATAAGATAATCATCCTTGATGTAATATCGGTCCCAAGATGTATGCGTCAAACACATAGCATAAGGAATAGCAAAAGCAGGATTATACGCATACAAGTATTTGATGTGCTCAAAGCCAATGACATTCAATTCAAGTTTAGTGACAAGCATGCATATGCAGGAAAGAGCATCCGCCACTACATTTTCCTTACCTTTGATGTACTTGATGACATAAAGAAAAGAGTCAACGAATTCACTCCATTTAGCATGACGCTTGTTCAACTTAGTTCGACCCTTTAAGTACTTAAGCGTTTCATGATCGATATGAATGATAAATTCATGAGGGTGAAGATAATGTTCCCATTCACGCAAAACTTGCACTAAAGCATATAGCTCTTTGTCATAGATGGGATAATTGAGTTGCGCTCCAGAAATTTTCTCACTAAAGTATGATATGGGGCGCTTCTCTTCCGTTAACACACCTCCTATGCCATTTCCACTAGCATTGCAATGAATTTCAAAAGGTTTGTCAAAGTTGGGTAATGCAAGCACGGGGGCATGAGAAAGCAAATTTTTAAGCTCATTAAATGCGGTATCTTGGGAT